>JARJHM010001138.1:0-65741 GCA_033356055.1 Carex pumila | reverse complement strand
AACATCTTTACTATTGGTTCTATTCTTTTGGCATTGGTATCTGTTGATAAGGGACGTTGATTTGTTTTGAGACATGAGGCATTAACTTTTGAAAGCTTTGGTTGTTCCACGTACAAGGCTGACAAGTACAAAAGCAGAAAATATAAGGTTAGAGAGAGCATCATTTTCAAAATCATTTTAGATCATATTTGAGGTCAGGAATAAGGATTAAGGAAATTTTAAGTACTCGTGAAAAATATTTTCATAACCACATTTCAAAAATGAACCAACCAACCAGTTAAAAGTCCGGCCTACCAAAAATTGCCACTAGTAAGTTAGAAAATTATCAAGGAAAGTTCAGAATCAGAAGATAGAACTAAAGGCCCTATACCTACCCCTATTGCAAAGTGCAGGAACTCTTTGAACATGAGCCAAGCAAGATGACACCATCTCCAAAACTACACGACAAAATAAAAAAAAAAACTTGTACAAATTGTAGTTCTTGAGAAGAACTATTTCGTTAAATTTACACGACTTTTAATTCTTTATATATGCAACAAGTACCTCGGCAAAAACCACAACTTGAAGATTGAGGGAGCACAAATTATGAAAGGGAGAGAGAGATAGAATGTTTCCTCAGGATGATCACAAGGGAGAAGCTTGAGCTCTGCACGGAACAGAAATAGTTAGAGGAAGAGAGATGCCATGAGGGCAAATCCGTGGGTAGAGGACAGCCTCTGATGTAGGCCTGCTAATGAGCGGGTTTCAGTCCATAACAGGCCCGTATCGAAATTTGAATGATAAATGTCCAGTCCATAACCGGTCCGAACTTGAGGAGTTTTTGACCATGTTCGGTCCATCCAACTCAGATCATTACAAACCCCAGTTCAAACTAGCCCTGTTTGGACAAAAATATATGGACAACCAACGGGCTTTGTGTGGACAACATATATGGACAATTTAGATAGAAGAAAAAGTTATTAAAACTTGTGCTTTCTCCAAAGAAGAAAAAGTTAGATAGATTTAAAGATAAAAGCCAGCCAATTTAAGTATAGCCAATAGCCTGTAGGCTTAAGAATAATAGAACTTGGAACTTTAAGAAAAAGATGGCATTAACATGCTATATTTGCTCCTAAACCCCAAACCCTAAACCCTAAACATGCTATAATTCCAAATATTTTTAGGGTTTTACTCATAAACCCTAAACCCTAAACCCATGGTTAATGCCATTTTGACAATTTGAAGGTTTTGGAGTGACATTTTGACAATTTTCCCTATAAAAAATATCTGATAATATTAATACTACAGTGTAAGATTAAAACTTAAAAAATATTTAATAAAAATTTAATACATGAAGCAATTCAACAATTAAATAAACTTGGAACAAGGAGAATTCACAAATTATACCAATATCGTTCTAATCTTTTCTATAGTCTGTTTCATATTATATTTAGTTACGTGTCTCAAATATAACAACAAAATCATGTTTTCAAATATATACACTAATTCTAACTTTGAAAATGGGAAATTGATGAGAGATCAATGTCCATATATTTAAATGATGTGTAAAATACTGAATTTATAGGAATTAAAACGACGAAAGAACGAAAAAAAGAGTGTGATTCTATATTAAAATCGACATAATTTATATATATTGAGGACCAATCACCGAAAGAAATAGACAAATCAAAATCCAAGCAATTTTGCGAGAAATCGAGGAAATTCGGTTAGACCCAAACTCCCGTATTACAGTAGAAGGAGATTTACCGAACACTACAGCAGTCGAGACGGGATGGCACAGACGGAGATTGGAAGAGGCAGGCACAGGCGGGGCGGCGATCCTTCTTCTTCGCGCAGGCGCAGGCGCAGGCGGAGGCAACGGTCCTCCAATTTTTTTCTTTTTTCGCGTTTTGCCCCTGGTTGCTCTGCCTTCGGCTCTTTGCTAGCGGAGGGTTGAGACTTGAGAGCATTTTTTTTTCGCTGGTCTGGGCTCTGAGTTCCGGGCTTTGGATTTTAGGTTCTGGGATAGGCAAATTAAAAAAAACTGAGGTAGGCAAACCCAAAAAGAGACCCGGTTCAAAAAAAAAAATAAAATAAAATAAATAGAGTGAGTCTATGGTACTATGCATATCACATGTCGTTACCGTACTATGACTCTATATTTGAATTTTTAAATCTTAATGATCAATCTGAACCGATCATCTTGTTCTCCATATTAATATGTGTTTGGAGACCAAATTTTACATTTTTTGAAAATTTGTTATTATTTTTTTAGATATTTAGAAAATCACTTGATCTGAAAGTTTTGGACCATCCAAAAACAGTGATTTTTAATAAATGTAAAAAAATAGTAAAATTTTTTCAAAAAAATATAAAATTTCGTCTTCAAACACATATTAATATGAAGAATAAGATGAACGTTTCGGATTGACCGTTAGGATTTGAAAACTCAAATATATAACCGTAGTATAGTAACAAATCGCAATATGCATAGTGCCATAGACTCACTCAAATAAATAAATTTCAGGGTAGGCAAGTCCTACACGAGTGATACACTGCCTTGGCCTCTGCTATGGTTGACAGTTGACAACAGAGGTTGACTAGATTTTCTAGGACAATAATATATATTCCTAACAAGCAAGCAAATTAATAATTGTTTTTTATTGTTTCGTAATATAATCTGTGAATAATCTCTAACCTCTCTATTTCTCAGCTGCTGATGTATTGTTATGGAGAGACAAGAAAAGCGCATTAGGAGCCCTTGCCGGTGCAACTGCTATGTGGGTTTTGTTTGAACTGCTCAATTACCGGCTCCTAACACTTATATCTTACTGCTTTATGTTTACCCTTGGTGCACTTTTCATAGTTTCCAAGCTCATGAGCTGGATCAACAGGTGAGCTTATCATATTTCTTAAAATTGTCTCAAATTACTCCATTACTTTCTAGTTTATTTAAGACTTCAGGTTTATTAATGTCTTCTTTACTGAATTTGTTTTTTTGGGGATTAAATCACAATTTTTAGTTTCGTAGTTTTGTAATGTGCAAACCAAAAGAGAAGGTTTTATTCTGAGTTCCTTTTGTTGTTGTGTGACGGGTTTGTTGATTTGGTTTCTAAATTTGTACTATGGCCGGTCAAGAACGGTAGAATTGAAATGTGGAGAGATATGTGATAATTTGATGTTATGCTTGTCAAAACCTTTTAAGCTTACGCAAATAGGAAAATACAGAGTCAAATTTGTGTATGACAGAGCACTGCCAGGAATACCAGAGGTGCACATTTCTGAAGAGAGAGCTCGACATGCTGCCTTCGCTTTGCGAAATGATATTAACATGGTTCTTTCCTTGCTGAGGAATGTTGCTTTAGGGCGCGACCTCAAGAAGTTCCTTATGGTAAGTTGTTATTACTTTACTGTGTCGAATTATGTTGTATTTGGATTTAGATAATTGCAAGTAATAAGAGGAAAACTGTTTCCAGAGAAAAAGAACCTTCAATAGTTGCAACTATACTGGTAAAAGTTTTGTTGGATCAAATTTGAGTTGGGTCAACAATGTTTTATTATTTTCCTTGAATGGGTTGGAGCGGACCTGACTGGAATCTGACCTGTCAGCTAGCTCATGGCTTGGCCCGAACCAAACTGTTTTGCTTTTATTTTAACTTAGATATATATTTGTTACTGCAATGGGTACAAACAGAGGCTGTGCTGGAGATGGGGGAGTTCCGATTTTCAGATGCATTGACTTTAAATTTTCTCGAATGTTTTTCTCCCCTTTCCAGCTCAGTTGAGCAAAACATGTTTATAGCCTGTTAAAAACAGCAGAACATAGAAGGAAAATACGAAAATGGATTGGGTTGTGTTAAATGAGTCATGACCAAACCTGACCTGACATGCATCGAGTAATAGGATGTGGGCCTGAATCCAACCCACGAAGCTATCCGTCGGGTTGTAGGTCAACCATTGCCACCCCCTGTTGCAACATACCACATTAGATAGCAACTGTGTCGTTAGATCAAATTTGCAAGCTCGAGGAGAACACTTGTGACCCTATGATTGTTTGCATATTTGAGCGCAAAAGTGCTGTGGTTTCAGGGAAAACTATTTGTTATAAATTATAGTCTGTTCGGTGCAGATTTTGAGACCCCTTACCTCTGCCCAAAACTGAACAAAGCTATTCAAAATCATCCGATTTCTGTGACTCCCTTTCTCTGGTTTCATGGACTTCTACTTGCTCTGATTGTCCGTGGGACCTGCCATCTTTTTCTTAAAGTTCAAAAATATCTAAATTTATTGATTTCTGATGTTTTGAATTCTCATATAGATTCAGAATCGATTTCATCGTATTCTCAGCAGGCAATACAAAACCATCGCTACTAGTCTACTATGTCCGAACTCAAAGGAAAGTTTGTACCTTGAGGGGAGAGGCGGTGGAAGCGTATCCGTAGAAGAGGTTGCGTTGGTTTTAATCTGGTACGTTCATTTCGAATGGAATGAATCAGATCAGATCTTATCTGAATTTTATAAAAACTCAAAATTTAATGAATTCTTAATCCAGCTCGTCCGATCTGAAACGAATAGACTAAATCAAAACCATCACACAGCTCCGCAAGTAAAACATCCGCAGAGGTTAGCGTTTCAAAGGCGGTGGGGACTAAGGGGAGGCGGTTAATACAAATCAATAACACTCCAACAAATATCTATAGAGTAGAATTAGAGTGTTCTTAAGCTCACCAAAGTGTTTGATGAGCTTAACTTCAAAACCCATTAAATTAGTTGCAAATGACGAATCTGAATCGTTAGAACCCGCATACCTTACGAGTAATGCATCTACATATGAAAATTTTAAACATTTGAATTAATTTAATATGAAGTCAAATGACGAATCTGAACCGTTAGAACCCGCCTACCTTACGAGTAATGCATCTACATATGAAAATTTTAAACATTTAATTTAATTTAATATAAAGTCAAATGACGAATCTGAACCGTTAGAATCCGCCTACCTTACGAGTAATGCGTCTACATATGAAAATTTTAAACATGCGAATTAATTTAATATAAAGTCAAGCAGTTAAAAAACGTTCAAAAAATGAATGGACTAATTAATTTATTAACTTTCTAATTTTAACCGATTGACTTTATACTAAATTAATTCGAATGTTTAAAATTTTCACATGTACATGCATCGCTTATAAGGTAGGCAAGTTTCAATAGTTCGAATTCGTCATTTAAAATCGATTTAATGAGTTTTAGAGTTAAACTCACCAAACACTTTGGTGAGCTTAAGAATATCCTAGTTCTACTCACATGAACTTTTTAAAAATCTATATACAATAAAACTTCGTATTTTTTAAATTTATATAATATAATTTGATATTTAATTTAACTTTAATGAATTACAATATAAACATTTTTTGACGCTTTTAAATAGATTGAACGTTTATTTGAACAAAGTCTGACCTAAACTGTCCTATTTACATCAACATTCATATAAACATTTAGATTTAAAGAGTCATTTATATTTATTAAGTTTTAAATACGTTTGCATGAATTTTAATACAAATCGAACGTTTAAAGCATGACTTTCGATGAAAATTTGTCCAAAGCCTTTTGACAAAACCCAATCCAATATTTTATATCACATAATATTTTAAATATGAAGTGGTTCTCTAAAATTACAAAATTGTGTAAAACTTCTGATTTTCAGCAATTATATATTTTCTTTTTATTTGAAATCAAATTGATCCCTTTTAAAAAGTTTATTAAAGTCCAATCAATAAATAAATTTAGAACCTGAGATGCATTCTCGGGGTCGGGGCTTTATTTGTCTATATTGAATATAACTCTCTTAACATGAGATCAATTAGTCTATTCACCACCCAAGCGCGCACACAGCCAGAAAGAGAGAGAAGGGGGAGGGAAGAAGGATCTGATCAGAACGATTTTTTCTCCACTCAAACAAGAAAAGAATTCGCGCCTGGACTCTCTCCAGCGATTGGAAGAGAAAAGTGAAAGGGAGACGAATCGAACTGGCAGGATTTGAAGAGGTGAAAGTCGCGTTAAAAAATCTCACAAATACAAGAGAAGTTCGGCGCGAATCGATTCTGCTTCTTCTTCGTCATTTGCTTGCGAAGTACTGAAAGTATCGGCATTGTAAAATCTTTATTCTTCACATGCTTCCTATTCTTTTGTCCCAAATTCTCATTCTTTTTCGATCTGTCTTTTGCAGGATGCCAGGTAGCCAAAATAGACGGTCTTCCAGTGAAATGAGACCTATTAAAACAGAGACGATCCACAGCTGCGCGCGAAATGGATATCTCCATGGCCTTGAGAGAATGCTCCAGGAGAATCCCTCTCTTCTTAATGCAAGAGATTCAGTGGTACTTCGACCCTCTTATAGATTCTAATTTAATTTTTCACTTTTACTGATTTCACATTGTGTTTTGAACTTGATCATTTCAATCATTTCTGTTGTTTGATGTTTTACATCCCCAATTTGATTATGCTATACTTTTTCCCTTTTTCTCTGATTCATTTATTCTGGTGTGGAACCGTCTCATCTTGAATGTGCGGTCCTAGGTCCAAACATTTGTTCTTTTGTTCGATTTAATCAATTAAATTGTGATATTAGGAAATTTTGATAGCATGTGTTCTTTCTTCTTGTTTTCCCTTTTCAGATGCGTGAAACACCGCTGCACGTGGCTTCAGCCAAAAACGATGTTGATGGTTTGAAGTATCTGCTTGACTGGACGGGTCCTGAAACGGCAGAACTGGAGGCGAGGAACACGGTAAATCAATTTAATCACCGTAATATCTCCAGGCATGTGCATTCTATATTTCATTTTATATTTTTGAATTATCAAATGCATAAGTACGACAGTTTCTTTGACAGTATGGAGAAACACCTCGGCAATAAAAAATAGTTGTTGTGAATCTGCCAAATTGCTTATTCAACATGGAGCAGCTCTTGAAGCCAAAGCCGATGTAAATTTACTTGACCCTACTAATTTCAAGTTAAATGACTTACTTATGCATGTACTTGGCACATCATGAATTGACACTGGATTTAAAGCACACTGACTTTCTGGGGCTTGGTGCTCTTGTTCAATTCTAAGACAATATTTCATTTTAGGCTGGATGAAAAAGATGAACCTTTAAATGTATCTTTCAAAGTTTGACTATTGGTTTATTCCTTTCCTCTCTTTTTTTGTTTTTTTTTCACATATTGCAGAATGGCATGACACCATTGCATTTGGCAGTTTGGCATGCAATCCCTTCAGGTGACTGCACTACTGTTAGCATGTTACTTTCCTACAATGCGGAATGTAGCATAAAAGACAATGTACAAGCTTGATTTCTTTTAATTAGAATTAATTTTTGTTATCATGTTTGAAAATTTTGCTAAGTCCTGTCCTAAATTGAACACTCCTAATCAGGAAGGGAAGATTCCAATAGACCATCTGATGGCGGGTCCCACTTACAAGAGATTGAGAAATTTGCTTAATCAATGCCAACTGATGCAGAGGAAGAGAAAGGCACTTGAATCATGTCAAGAGGCAAAAGCAATGGCTGAGTTTGACAAATCTATTTCTCATGTTATTGGGCTGAAAAAGATGAAGTTGCAAATGCAGAAGTGGGCCCGGGGGATGCTTTTGGATGAGAAGCGGCGGGCCATGGGCTTGGACATTGAAGAAAGAAAGGTTCCGCATATGGTTTTCTTGGGTAACCCAGGGACCGGTAAGATTTTACTCCAAGACTACAGAAACGCAATTTGTTTTTATAGAGTACCTCTTCTTTTTTTTTTAACTTTTCTGTTTATCCTGTAAAAGAGTTGAGATTGAAGTTTTAATCAGGCTAATACATTAATATTTTTGGTGTCAGGTAAAACCATGGTAGCTCATATCCTTGGCAAGCTTCTGCATCATGTAGGGATTTTACCTACAGATAGAGTAACTGTTGTGCAAAGGACAGACCTTGTTGGTGAATTTGTGGGGCATACAGGACCAAAGACAAGACGAAAGGTACATAGATGCCCTTTTTAAATTTCTGATCTACTTTTTGTCTCAACTAAAAAATGTCACTATTGATGTTAGAATTGATCCCTAGAAATTAGAATGTGCCTGACATTACTTATACAGTAATGTAAGGTAAGGTAAGGCAACCTAAGGCATTTCAAGTCTTAATTGTACTGGTCATGTTTTATTACATATGCATTAAATCAACTCGCCAATAAAATCGTACCAGAATCAATAGCCAAGGAACATGCGCCAACTGACATGATGTATTAATGGATTCAATTACCAAAATCCAATGTTTGTTTTATTAAATTGAACTAAACCAATCCGTACATTCAAAGATAAAAGAAGCAGAAGGAGGAATACTCTTCATGGACGAGGCATATAGGCTGATACCGATGCAGAAATCTGACGACAAGGACTATGGGATAGAGGCGCTTGAGGAGATCATGTCAGTCATGGATGAAGGCAAAGTCGTCGTCATTTTTGCTGGATACCACGAACCGATGAAGCGCGTGATTGACGCGAATGAGGGTTTTCGCTGACGGGTCGAGAAGTTTTTCTACTTTGACGATTTCACCCCTCTAGAACTTGCTGAGATTTTACACCTGAAGATACATTGTTTGAAGGGGTACAAATTGCACAAGTGTTGTACTATTCACGCACTTGCCCGGCTTATTGAGAAGGAGACGACCGAGAAATTGAGGAAGGAGTGGAATGGAGGTTTGATTATACCCTGGCTGAAGAATGCCCGGGATAATTTGGACGAATGGCTAGATTTTGATGTGGAGGATACTGAGGTGATGGTGACTATTACTTTAGGTGACTTGGAGAAGGGACTTCATCAGATTTCAGAGGAGAGTCCGGATGGAGTTTGGAGAGTGTAGTGCTGTGCTGTGTCTAGATTTGAATTACGTTTGTTTTGTTTAATTCGTTATTTTTATTTTGGAAATGTCATTAAATAAATTTTCAAAGTTCAGAATGTCATTTATAGCATTCCCTTTGAGCAATGCATTATTGATTTTGTCATGGATGCATTATGTTTTTTATTGTTTCGTAATATAATCTGTGAATAATCTCTAACCTCTCTATTTCTCAGCTGCTGATGTATTGTTATGGAGAGACAAGAAAAGCGCATTAGGAGCCCTTGCCGGTGCAACTGCTATATGGGTTTTGTTTGAACTGCTCAATTACTGGCTCTTAACACTTATATCTTACTGCTTTATGTTTACCCTTGGTGCACTTTTCATAGTTTCCAAGCTCATGAGCTGGATCAACAGGTGAGCTTATCATATTTCTTAAAATTGTCTCAAATTACTCCATTACTTTCTAGTTTATTTGATGTTATACTTCCGAATTAAGACAACTGAACATTGATTCCTTAAGCTTACTTATGACTTAATCCTAATTCGGATTAAGAGATGTTGGCAAACAACCCCAATTGAAAGTTGACATAACCTAACCTATTATACTCTGCATTCCTCGGATTTTTATTTTCTATTTTTTTTGCTTTTCCTCTCCATTTCATTTCCTTCGGTCTTTACTATCTGTCTACCCTGGGGGGTTTCTCCATCGGAGATCCCACCGATTTGCTTCACAGCTGGTCGGTTCTAGGCCCAGAGAACCACACGGTTGTTGGTACTCTTTCTCCCCCTCTTTCAGTTGTGAATTACAGTGTCAATACCTGTACCGTTATAACAAGAAATCTAAGATTTTTTTTTTTTTTTTATATATAATGTCATATAGGTTGATTTACTATATTTTCTGGTCTCAACTAATGTTGAGTTGCGTTTGATTTTGGTGAGATTGATTGTTTGGGTATTCACCAAAATATCTAATGTCTACATTCTGTACCATACTTTTTTTTTCTTTTTTTTCCCTTTTTCCTTTTTCCTCACTGCATTTATTTACTACCATACAATTATTCTTACATTAATATAAGTCTATTTTGTTTCTGTTTATAAAACTTATAACTGTATGTAACTCTACATTGGCCGGGATTAGTTTTGCAATCAAATAGCGAAATAAAAGGGATGTGTATTGGAAAATTAAAAGGCTAAATTTAAATGCTTGTGAGAACATCGACCACAGATGCATGTATTTTATGGCAGACTTGTACATACTTGAGGTTTTGATAATTATGGTCACATCTTTATTAATTGGATATCACACATCCGCACTGCAAAGAAACAGAACTCGGATGATGGCTTCTTCATTGTGTTAGTTATCCCGGTGGTCAGGTCTAGTAGCAGTATACTGACAAAAATTGTGATCTAGTAGCAGCATACACTTAACTCCGTCTGTGTAGTTTCTACACAGCTTGTCCCAAGCCAGGAAAAAGGAGGAGGGTTCGTGATAGGCTTGGCAAGCCATCGGTAAAAGACAGCTTCTTTATGGAAATGAAACCCTCACAAATTGGGCATGAGTAGTACTATGATGGGTGATATCCTAGGAAGCCCCTGTGTTGCTGATTCCGGTTGGGTTTCATTTTTAGTCTATTCCAACTTGTTTGAGAATAAAGACTTTGAAGAAGAAGCAGCAGCAGTAGCCTACACTTTTTTTCTTTTGTTATTTTTTTACCTGTCTTTCTAAAATGATAAGAGAATTACTATAGAAATTGACCGTAGTTAAACCCTTCGTAGGAACAGTTTTGAATGGAGAAGGAACAGTTTGCACATTTGTTTCCTTTATTTCTGTGTACAAATGATGAATTATGAGTGTTAAGCCATTGTTAGGTGTTTATCCATTTTCTCCAACAAAACCTTCAACAGAATTTCTCTAGTTTGCACAAACTTTTGCTGATAATAATTAGGAAAACAGGGGTCCTATTGAGTTATATGGACAATTTCTCTTATGTTTCTTTTTTCCCCTTTGCGCAACTTAGAATATTAACCAACTTGTTATATCCTGAAAACATGAAAACAAAAGGATAGAGAAATAGAGAACCCCAAAGATTTAAAGCTTTGTACCAGTCTGGTCTTTTTAAAGGTAGAAGATGGTATTTGATTCCTAATTCACCAATTTTTCCCTTTCCTACTTTTTTTAGGATAATTTGTTTACATGTATATATAAATTCGAGGAAAAGTTCACCAAATGTTTAATCTGGTTGTGTTGTTATGCATTGTAGATGAGCATAATTAATTTCAATGAACCAGCACCACTACTAGCTCTGGTAAAAAACTTGGTCTGTGGATTTCGAACCAGCATTTGGTGCAAGATTCAGTGGATACAGAAATAATTGGCCTGTGCCAGCTAACGGACGAGGAGTGTTCTAAAGTGGCCCCAGCTCTATTTTCTGATATCCATAAATCTAAATTGTTCTCGAAGGTGTTGAGGAGAATCCAGCTAGAAAGGTAAATGCCGTGAAGTACTTAATCATCTCCCACATAATCTACTTTTTTTTAAAAAAAAAATTCTCTGTATGATTTCCCGTGTTTGTTAACAAGGTAATATGATATTAAAGAAACATGAAAAATCTGTAGTCCAAGAAGCAAAAGTTCGAGTATATGTCTCTGTGTAGGATAAAGGGTTGGGCTGTGGGATGTGCAAAGGAGAGATGTTAGCAAATAGAACTCTGATCACGTGTACCTCTTTGACAACGACAATGAAAATGCAATGGATAAATGTAGTGTTTGGTAAACGGACCGGGCCGAACGGTCCGGGCAAAATCCGGGCACGGACATGGGTTACGGGCACACGGGTACAACGGGCCGGGTATCACGGATTTTTTTTTCAAAAATCGTGCCCTGCTCGTTTAATACCCGTGCCCGTCACAGATTTGGGGGCGGAACGGTCCGGGTAGGGGTGCCGGGCGGTCCAGTCCGGTTTTTTTTTTCCTATTTTTTTCTTTTTTTTTCTGTTTTTTTTCTGTTTTTTTTTTAAATCAATAAATTGTAAATTCAAATTTATACCAATTAAAATTCATTTGACATGGTTGTATATTTGAACTCAATAATTTTTATTATAATCAAATATAAATAAAATTTTTTTATTGAAATTTAAATAAATTATAAATCCAATTTCATTGAAACATATGTAAATTATAAATAAATACAAAACAAAGCAATGTACTCATGCAATTAATTTTTTTTATTGCTTTTAGTGTTTAAAATATATATATATATATATGAGGAGGGATCGAATTACACCACTTTTTTGGTGACATTGTGTAACAATGTCCATTATCGAAATTTCAAAATCCAAATAGTCGATCCAAATCGTTCAATATGATGAATAAATTAAGAGTAACTTGGAAATCAAATTTTACATTTTTCTGAATTTTTTTACTATTTATTAAGTATTTAACAAAATCGCTATATTCAGACCGTTGAATTTTTGAACCCCTCTAAATAAACCCAAAAAAAATTCAGAAAAATGTAAAATTTGATATGCAAGCACATTTTAACATATCCATCAAGTTGAACGGTTTGGATCGACTGTTTGAACTTTGAAAATGGACGGTGTCATCCGATGTCACCAAAAAATGGTGTCATTTGATCCCTCCTATATATATATATATATATATATAAATTAATTTATGAGATGGATCAAATAAAAATTAATATTTTTGTCAATATGATGTTTTGAAAGTAATTTCATTAAAATATATGAAATTATCATATATCTATTAAATTGCAAATAAAATTATCATTGAAAAACCGAGTTCGACTTATTTAATACCTGTGCCCGTGTACCCGTGCATACTCGTAACACGGGCACGGACGGACCGGTCCGGGTTGAGCCCCCATGGGCATTTACCAAACACTAGATAAATGTGGCAAGCCCCCCGAATTTGGTTAATGACTTTATTATTTAAAATTCTGTTTAGATTAAGAATCATATTTTGTAATTTTGTAAGATGAAATTAAAAATTAATTAATCTGAAATAAATCACTACCTTTTCATGTGAATTAACTTTATATTTACTCCTATTTGGATGAATGAAGAGTAAAGAAAAAATGAGAGGTAAAGAATAAAATGAAATAGAATAGTAAGTAAAATTAGCATATTTAATTTCTCTGTGTTTAAATAATTAATAAAAAAAATTTAATTTTTCTTTTAATATTATTGCTTATTAAAATTTAAAAGGTTACTGAAAAATTCAGTAACTATTTTAGGATTGAAAAAAAAATAGTATAAGAATTATATAAGTAAAATGTAAAATTAAATATTTATATTATTTTTTTTAATTATTTTCATCCGTTACATTTAAATTATAAAGAAAACCAATTCTATTGATTATAATAATACAAAATTAAAACCTTTCATTTCTTATACTCTTCACTTCCAATATAATTTTATCAACCAAACACAATTCATTTTTCTTTCCATCCCCTCCCTTCCCTCCCCTCCCCTCCCCTCCCCTCCACTCCATCCAAACAAGGTTAGTATAATCCACTTTTATAGACTATTTTTTATTTTCCAACATCTTAGAGGGACTAATTTGAACAATATTTCATGCTATCAAATAAAATATAAAATATGAAAAATAACATAAGAGTATACTATCTTGTTGTAAAATATAAAAAATAACATATAAAATCAACAAGACGTAAAATATAAAAAATAATATGGAATAAGAAATTTAATCCTCATTAATCGAACATGGCCTTCATTTTTTATTTATTTTAATATTAAGTGGTTCCCTCCCAATAAGAAATTAACTAGGTTTTCTCATCGTGCTACACAGCTTGTCTAGCCAACAAAACGAAATCAATAATAAGGTTCCTTAATTACTGGACAACTGTCAAGTACTTACCAGTACAAACCAGAAAAAAAAAAAAAAATATATATATATATATATATATGTACACTGCTCAAGAAAGGAAAATAACAACTAACCAGAAACTTTCTGTTTCAGAAACCACACCTACAGTGCTCATGAGAACTTGACATATGAAGCCAACAAATATATGTTCAAGATAAACACTTTAATCTTCATACCAGTAACCCAGCCTAAACAAAACAAAAGCCATAACATAGCACAAATTACTGCACCTTCTTAGACTTTGAAGGACCTCTGGGGATTTTACTAAGTACTTTAGTATCCAACACCTTGTAAAGTTTGTTGATCTCAGTCATACCCCTCTCTGCCAATTCATCAACTTTGTCCTCGTACCTCTCATACAATGCTGGCACAGTATGCAATATTACAAACCCTATCCACAAAAAACAGAAACATAAGTATCTCTACTGCTCTTCCATTGAGAAACAGGATGTTAGATCGGGCTCCAATCATGCCACGCCAAGGAAAGAAAACCTATTCTTCCTTTACAGTACGCAAGAATGCGCAGTTATGTTTTGAGAAACCCGGAATTTTCATGAGCGGGAGAGAGAGAGAGAGAGAGAGGAATAGAGATTTGATGTTTTTACCAATGTAAGACAAGGTCAAGAAGTCGAACCAGCTCCCAACAACAGAAAGAACCCAAAGCCCTGCAATCATCTGTTAGAGCAACAAATAGAACACATTATCATTGCAAGTATAAAAGTCAATTAACAGGCTAGCAATTAAAATTTCTTGATTGGTGTTGGTAAGGGCCTGTTGTCTCACAAAGCATTAACAAACCTTCACACAGCCATCGACGCATGAAGCTGTACTTAAAACATGAGAAGCCATGGTTATAGATAGAAGGGTGTTTGAAACAAGGCTGTGGTTCTTTGACTTCTGCTACTTAGTTCTTGTTAATTATGTTAAAAAAAATAATTAGTAGTTAAATTATACCAACAATCTAATTATGTTCTAGAAGAATTTAATTTTTTAAGAACATGAAATCTAATTCTTGTAACTAGAAAGCACTATAGTAAAAAAAAATCTTTAGAGCATATAAATTTAGCAATTTAGCAATTTTTAATATGAATTTAGTTGCATTTTTCGGTAACATAAAGATCATGTCTATAAAAGACAGTTTAGAAAATGAGAAAACAAATTTTCGGCCAGTGGGACACACATAGAGAAATGAAAAAGGGCATAGTGCAACTGATATTCTACCTCACCATCTCATTATTAACTTCTTTTTTTTTTAGCAATGTCTCCTTAATCCTACACCCAATATCAGGAGTTCAAAAAAAATATATAGGTTAAGCATGTGAGCAGATGGCAGGTCCCACGGACAATCAGAGCAAGTAAAAGTCCATGAAACCAGAGAAAGGGAGTCACAGAAATCGTATGATTTTGAATAACTTTGTTTGGTTTTGGACAGAGGCAAGGGGTCTCAAAATCTGCACCAAACAGACTATAATTTGTAACAAATAGTTTTCCCTGAAACCACAGCACTTTTGAGCTCAAATATGCAACAATCATAGGGGCACAAATGTTCTCCTCGAGCTTGCAAATTTGACCTAAGTTGCTATCTACTGTGGTATGTTGCAACAGGGGGTGGCAATGGCTGACCTACAACCAGACAGATAGCTTTGTGGGTTGGATTCAAGCCCACATCCTATTACTCGATGCATGTCAGGTCAGGTTTGATCATGACCCATTTAACACAACCCAATCCATTTTCGTATTTTCCTTCTATGTTCTGCTTTTTTTTAACAGGCTATAAACATGTTTTGCTCAACTGAGCCGGGAAGGGGAGAAAAACATTTCAGAAAATTTGAAGTCAATGCATCTGTGAATCAGAACTCCCCATCTCCAACACAGCTTCTGTTTGTGCCCATTGCAGTAACAAATATATATTTAAGTTCAATTAAAGGCAAAATAGTTTGGTTCGGGAAAAGCCATGAGCTGACAGGTCAGATGCCAGTCAGGTCCGCTCCAAGCCATTCAAGGAAAATAATAAACATTGTTGACCCAACTCCAATTTGATCCAACGAAACTTTTACCACCATAGTTGCAACTATTGAAGGTTCTTTTCTCTGGAAACAGTTTTCCTCTTATTACTTGCAATTATCTAAATCCAAATACCAAAGTAATAATAACTTACCATAAGGAACTTCTTGAGGTCGTGCCCTAAGGCAACATTCCTCAGCAAGGAAAGAACCCTGTTAATATCATTTCGCAAAGCGAAGGCAGCATGTCGAGCTCTCTCTTCAGAAATGTGCAACTCTGGTATTCCTGGTAGTGTCCTGCCATACAGAAAAAATCAAGTTGCAAATTCGAATTAATGGCCCAACAGAAATTTGACTCTGTATTTTGCTATTTGCATAAACTTAAAAGTTTTGACAAGCATAACATCAAATTATCACATGATAAACATAACATCAAATTATTGACAAGCATAACATCAAATAAACTACAAAATAATGGAGTAATTTGAGACAATTTTAAGAAATATGATAAGCTCACCTGTTGATCCAGCTCATGAGCTTGGAAACTATGAAAAGTGCACCAAGGGTAAACATAAAGCAGTAAGATATAAGTGTTAGGAGCCGGTAATTGAGCAGTTCAAACAAAACCCACATAGCAGTTGCACCGGCAAGGGCTCCTAATGCGCTTTTCTTGTCTCTCCATAACAATACATCAGCAGCTGAGGAATAGAGAGGTTAGAGATTATTCACAGATTATATTATGAAACAATAAAAAACAATTATTAATTTGCTTGCTTGTTGGGAATATATATTATTGTCCTGGAAAATGGAGTCAACCTCTGTTGTCAAGTGTCAACCATAGCAGAGGCGAAGGCAGTGTATCACTCGTGTAGGGACTTGCCTACCCCTGAAATTTATTTATTTTTATTTTTTTTGAACTGGGCCTCTTGTTGGGTTTGCCTACCTCAGTTTTTTTCAATTTGCCTACCCCAGAACCTAGAATCCAAAGCCCAGAACTAAGAGCCCAGACCAGCCGAAAAAATGCTCTCAAGCCTCAACCCTCCACTAGCAAAGAGCCAAAGGCAGAGCAGCCAGGGGCAAAACGCAAAAGAAAGAAAAAAGTTGGAGGACCGTCGCCTCTGCCTGCGCCTGCGGGAAGAAGAAGGATCGCCGCCCCACCTGTGCCTGCCTCTTCCAACCTCTGTCTGTGCCATCCCGTCTCAACTGCTGTAGTGTTCAGTAAATCTCCTTCTACTGTAATACGGGAGTTTAGGTCTAACCGAATTTCCTCGATTTCTCACAAAATTGCTTGGATTTTGACCTAATTTCCTGACCTGAACTTTGATTTGAAGTATATTTCTCGCAAATTTCCTGACATGAGAACTAGAAAATGACCTAATTAGTCTATCTTCTAGTGTACAGAGATGAACTAGATTGAATTAATTATTATTATTTGAGACAGAATTGTGGTTAGGGTTCTTAATTATTTGAGAGCTTTTATGGGTACTTATTATGGTTAGGATTCTGAATTGTTTGAATTGTTTAAATTTCTTGAATAGCTTAAATTGTTTAAATGAGGACTAAGCTCATTTTCTAGTTCTCATGTGGACCAATTAGTAAGGTAACTCTTAATTTTTTTCTGTAACTTTGTTAATAGAGAATGGACGGATACTACAAGATGGGACCTAAATATCGAATTGATTCATCTTCACAAGAATCACAACAAATTGGGTCTAGCTAAGACCCTAATCGTTTGAGGCAACTGGAAAAGGAAAATAGAACAACGAATAAGTGTATTTGAGGAAATAGAAAAGGATGCAATGCTTAGAACAACGAATTGAGGCGACTGGTATTTTATTTCATATTCAATCTTTTGATTTTTCTTTCAATTCTCATCTCATGAGCCACTGCATGTAGCCATCCCCTAACAAAATATTTTTGATTTCAATTATCTATTGGTATTTTAATATATTTTTTTGGCAACTATATATTTTTGCCTAACCCTAACAAAATTCCTAGCTTCACCACTGAACCATAGAGAACTTAAAATTGAAACCCCCCTAGAATAAATAGCACGTGTTGACACAAATTGACTTGTCAGATACATACTTAAATTAACAGAAAATATACACGTCTAAAATAACTAAGCTACTATCTTTTTTAATACCACAACCTAAGTAGAACAATTACCAACTAAGACTTTTAATTAAATAAGCAAAACAGAATAAGAGCCAATTTGCCTTATGACCTTTGCATATTAAATAATTACAAAAGCTAAAAACACTATTCTGATAAAGAAGGGTAAAGGCGTACTTTTACCACCACCAAGGACCTGATGAACGGGTTTCTCTCTCCCAAAAAGTCGACGGCTTTTTGGCTGGGAAGAATTAACAGAGGGTATGGATCTCTCTACAACCTCAGTCACGGAAGGTGGTGATGAGTCCACGTCATCAGATTTCTCAGGTGTACTCTCCTTTCCAGTTTCCGGTGGATCCACCGTTACGTTCTCTTGGACTGTCTCCGGCGACAAGCTCGTCTCATCCGCCTTATCAGCCATGACTGGTTTATCCTACTCCGCAGGAGCAGCTTAACACTCTTGGGATGCGGGAAGGAGTGCTTTTTTGAGTGGAAGTTCAACAAGACAAGCGATCGGACGTGAATCCGGATTTATACGGAAAGAGATAAACTTTTACGGCTAGATAATGATCAGAGACCGTTGGATGAGAATTGGACCTACTTTTAGGTTCAATTAGTTCTTTCACCGTACGATTAACATTAACATCTGTGCGCACGAATATTGATACATACAGATACGGAATGAAATACGGATCTCACGAATATTGATTCAATCGGATGGTTACTGCACCCATCGAACCAAATAGGTACGATGGACATCGGACCTACTCTGTAGTCTGAACACCTCTAGACAATACTGCAGACACATGGCACTATTGCAGGCTCTGACTGAAAACTACGGATTAACCCTTTTTTCTTTTTTGGATTGGCTTTTGATTTTACCAACTTTTCCCCTTTGGGCTTCAAATAATAAAAAAAACAAGATTTTACCAACTTTTTGCTTCTGCACATGTACATTACACCCTTACAAGTGCATATTATTATTTTGGAAGGATTTTATGTTCATCTTCACGTCATTTTTTTTAAAGAAGTCCCCGTTTACAGCGTTGTCCTTGTAATTACATAAACAACAAGGGTCAATGTGCAAAACATTTAAATATTTCTTTTTTCTTATCCTTACGCTCTGGAGCTCGGTGAACCGTCTAGCGAATGGAGAAATAATTCAACAGCGGAGGACTCAGTCAAATAAATATGAAAATCAATTATATAATTTTTATTGAAAACAAAATAATTTATAATATTATAAAACTTCACTCTACATTATATATAATTATAAAAAAAAATTATATATCATGAGGTTAAATTGGCTCGTCGCTTCAATTTGCATCCGCGGTGCCGAGTGCCGACACGGTTAGCGGGTGAATATGTATCCTCTGAGATATCTCAAACTTTGCGTGACTTTATGTAATATCCCAACCGTTTAACTACGTTCTGCACGAATCTCAAAGCACACCTGACCCCCTACATCACCCCCGAATAGGCACCGGACACGTCGGTCACGCAAAAGTTGAGATATCTCAGAGGATACGCACTCGTTAGCGGGTCAGGTCGGCTTCATCTATGTGGCGGATTGTAAGAATCGCACCTGGAATTCATGGAGGAAGCTGGTTGCGACACGTGTCCAGCTAGAGTCCTGGTCAATTTATGTGAGGGGATACTGAAGCAGGATGTCGTATTGTCGTTTGCTGGAGGTCTGTGGGCTGTGGCTGTGACTCTGTGAGCAGTGACCTAATAAATGGACACCGCGCTCGTAGTCTCGTACAGGTGTTAAATTTTATTCGTCGAAATCGGCATTAGACGCCTTTCTTATCCATTCTTTTTTTAATTATATTAAGAGAACCTAGAAGTATCGATCTCTAGTTCTTTATGTACGCTCTTCTTGTATCTTCTCCCATCATCGGTTCTACCAAAGTACATAACGCGTTTGAACTTTGAACTTTTCTTCTATGCTCTCGGCGTGTGGCTACTAGTATGTCCTCTTTGAGTAATGATGTCAAGTTGTTCTATAATAATGGAAGAACTTTTTAAATCAATTAGTTTCTGAACTCAATAAAGTTTAATCACTTGATATAATTAATTAATTCAAGAATGAATGCATTCCTTGTTTTAAATTTTCGGAAATTAAAGAGAACGTTGTTGATTGATTTTATGGAGCCGTCCATATCCGCTACAGTAGCTGTAGAAAATCTCAAGCCCTTTATGGCGCATCCCACCGAAAGAAGAATCGTCTCTTTCAAAGTTTCAATAAATGAGAACTATTATTATTATTATAATTTTTATTTTCTTACTTTTGTCCTTTCCTTAATTATATTTTAACTTGAAAAATAAAAAATATAAACCTTAGTCGGTTGAAGTTAGGGTGTGCAAAAAAGCTAATAGTTCATGGATTGATTGTGACTCGTATCTGGCTTAATCGCTAACAACTCATTTGTTGGTGAACCGAGTTGTTAACGAATCAGTTTGTCATTAGTTCAATAAAAAATTTAACAAATTTGAGTTGGGACCTAGCGAGCTGGCGAGCCAATTTGATTCAAATATGAATTTGTGAATTTAGTATACATGAATTTATTTTGTGAACTATGATTATATGAATTTGAAGATTTAATATTTTAGTATGTATGAATTTAGTTGCAAACTTAATTTATGGTAAACTTTATAATACATAATTTAATACATTTTGGCTTTTGGTCCACGAGCTTTTATGAACTAGTTCGGCTCGCTCGTTGTCAAAACAAGCGAGCCACAAATCACATTTTCTGCTCAGATCTAATTGTTGGCTTGCTATGAATTTGATCTAGCTCGGACCGAGCCGGCTCGTTGCTAGTTGAAGTTAAAAAAATTATCTCCATTAAATTTATCCTCCAATTAAAACTTCAATCAAATAACCTCGTAAAACATCTTGACAAATTAATAACATTGATAAATGAACAGGGTAGAAATTTATTCTAGGTATCTATTAAAATTGATTTTTGACATACACCTGCTATACAAAAAAATTGGTTTAAAGAAAGATCAACTGAATTTACAACTTAATTATTTGTCGGCATACACATTTAATTACACACCATTAAAGATATGAAAAGAACAAAAATAATGCAACAAAAACACTCAATTGGTGAAATTTTCTTTTTGATCACCCCATTAATTAATTTCTATAAGGCAGTATTTTATTGTTCTCATTGATTAATTTCTGCCTCTCATGCCGAAACTCGATCGGCTAAATCGCACTACCACATCAGCCAATACCAATGTCTGATACAGACAAAGAGGGTGTTCAGCAACCCTCCTTAAGAGATGAAGAATTAAAAATTTAATCCTTGCTAAGGAGCACTTATTCAGTAATAAGAATAAAAATTTAGTATGAGTAAAATATGTGTTACAATATGTAAAGACCTAAATACACTTCTTCTTTCTTCCATATTTCTTATATATGGTACCACCCGGTACATATAAAATTACAAAACATGATTCTTAATCTAAACAGAAATTTAAATAATAAAGTCATTAACCAAATTCAGGGGGCTTGCCACATTTATCCATTGCATTCATAGTCGTTGTCGAAGAGGTACACATGATCACAGCTCTCTTGGCTACATCTCTCCTTTGCATGGAGAAATCATTGGCTAGATTCTCCTCAACACCTTCGAGAACAATTTAGATTTATGGATGTCAGAAAATAGAGCCGGGGCCACTTTAGAACACTCCTCGTCCGTTAGCTGGCACAGGCCAATTATTTCTGTATCCACTGAATCTTGCACCAAATGCTGGTTCGAAATCCACAGACCAAGTTTTTTACCAGAGCTAGTAGTGGTGCTGGTTCATTGAAATTAATTATGTTCATCTACAATGCATAATAACACAACCAGATTAAACATTTGGTGAACTTTTCCTCGAATTTATATATAGATGTAAACAAATTATCCTAAAAAAAGTAGGAAAGGGAAAAATTGGTGAATTAGGAATCAAATACCATATTCTACCTTTAAAAAGACCAGACTGGTACAAAGCTTTAAATTTTTGGGGTTTTCTATTTCTCTATCCTTTTGTTTTCATCTTTTCAGGATATAACAAGTTGGTTAATATTCTAAGTTGCGCAAAGGGGAAAAAAGAAACATAAGAGAAATTGTCCATATAACTCAATAGAACCCCTGTTTTCCTAATTATTATCAGCAGAAGTTTGTGCAAACTAGAGAAATTCTGTTGAAGGTTTTGTTGGAAAAAATTGATAAACACCTAACAATGGCTTAACACTCATAATTCACCATTTGTACACAGAAATGAAGGAAACAAATGTGCAAATTGGCTAAGAGGAGTAAGACTAGAGAAGACTAACCATAGAGAAGCAAGCTTACCAGTCTCAGATTTCAGTACTGCGAGCACCATTGACAAATTTCGACCATGTGCACACTTCCATAGGCAAGGGAAACCTACCTCTTGCAAATGTAATCAAGTGCAGAAAAGAAAGGAAAAACAATCAATTCTCCCAGTTCTACCAAGCCAACATAGATTTGCAATCAGTTTTTATATTAAGATTACCTATGTATCTATATTTAATTATTTCATTTTCTGAATGAGCACTGGCAAAAGATCATCAACAATGTACTTCTTCTTCTTTTTTTCTGGAAATAAGGACCTCGTCTCCTTGATGCCCAGACATAAATTTCCATTTTTTTTTCTTTTTTGAGTTTTTATGAAAAAATCATTTTACACAATAAATATAAATTAAAACTAACCACAGGATAAACAAAGCAAGATCAAGTAAATGACACTGATGTACCACCTCATAAAAAATTTGTATATACAATTTTTAGCCAACTGGAACTAAATGCACAATAATGTAAGAACCCCACATTCATTTGCAGTGACTTCCTCTCTCTCCTTTTTTTTTTCTTTTGAAATAGTGTTTACACTAATTTCATTCTCCATTCAAACTGTTCCTACCAAGGGTATATATGGACAAAAAAGTCTAACACGCGTTAGTGACTACGGTCAATTCAATTTCTATAGTAATTCTCTTATCATTTTAGAAAGACAGGTAAAAAATAACAAAAGAAAAGAAATATATGCTGCTACTAGATCACAATTTTTGTCAGTATACTGCTACTAGACCTGACCACTGGGATAACTAGCACAATGAACAAGCCATCATTGGAGTTCTGTTTCTTTGCAGTGTGGATGTGTAATATCCAATTAATAAAGATGTGATCATAATTGTCAAAACCTCAAGTATGTACAAGTCTGCCATAAAATACATGCATCTGTGGTCGATATTCTCACAAGCATTTGAATTTAGCCTTTTAATTTTCCAATGCACATCTCTTTTATTTCACTATTTGATTGCAAAACTAATCCAGGCCAATGTAGAGTTACATACTGTTATAAGTTTTATAAACAGAAACAAAATAGACTTATATTAATGTAAGAATAATTGTCTGGAAGTAAATAAATGCAGTGAGTCAATCCATATGCATGGACAAGGGATAGCTTTGGTGGATGACACGGCCAGTTCAAGCTCCTCCGTATCCTCTACCAATTTATAGTCTTACAGGGCCTTTTTTGAATATTTGCATATATATAAGGAGTTTTTGGTGTTGTTGTAGGCTGTTATGCTTTTCTTGTTGATTACTTGCTTTGGTTATGCTATGATGTAGTAGGTTTATACACATTGTCTTATTTTGTTGATGTACCGGTTATCAGCTGATTGGTACCAGTTGGATATTATATGGTTTTTTGTTATATGAAAATCGGTGGCTATGCCACTTCTTTCAAAAAAATAAAAATAATAATAATGCAGTGAGGAAAAAGGAAAAAAAAAAAAAGAGTATGCTACAGAATGTAGACATTAGATGTTTTGGTGAATATCCAGACAGTCAATCTCACCCAAATCAAACGCAACTCAACATTAGTTGAGACCAGTAAATATAGTAAATCAACCTATATGACATTATATATTAAAAAAAAAAAATCTTAGATTTCTTGTTATAACGGGACAGGTATTGACACCATAATTCACAACTGAAAGAGGGGGAGAAAGAGTACCAACAACCGTGTGTTTCTCTGGGTCTAGAACCGACCAGCCGTGAAAAAAATCAGTGGGATCTCCGATGGAGGAAACCACTCAGGGGAGACAGGGAGTAAAGACCGAAGGAAATGAAACGGAGAGGAAAAGCAAAAATAAAAATCCGAGGAATGCATATTGATATGAGAGACTGCATATCATTGCGAACAAAAATAGTATTTCAACAAGACGAGGAATGCTGCCGGAGGGTAGAGATGAGTTTAGGATTGATTCTGGTAATGCAATGGGCTTGAATGCCTTTTTTTTCAGAAAAAAAAGGAGGAATGCTGGTATGAACTAAGGAATTCATATGCACAATAGAATTCCGCAAGAACATATATATGAACTATCTCCCTTTTCGTTTTCACTTGTGTAGTTTTATATTGATAATCAATCAGTAAAACAGCATACTTGCATATAGTAAATTCTGACAACAAAAAGTTCATATTACGGATGACATTTTTTTTTGAAAAACACAATTAATAATAACCCAAATTAGTGGGCCGTGATGGAGTTCATTGTACACGAAGAGAAAAGAGAAATCTGAGATTCACATTGACCTTGCCCATTTATGTCACAACAATGCCAGTTCGAACTTTGAAGATGCCGCAAAAATGAAAACTGCATTTTAGATTATACGCCAACAAATTGAAGCCAGTTCCTGATCCCAATTCCTAGATACCCTCACATCAAAAGAACACCAAAAATTAAAGAATCGAGAAATTGTTTCCAGGGACACTAAATTCCAAATACCATCTATACCCCTGAAAAACACAAATGCTCATATGATCACTAAAATATAAGAAATATATACCCATTCAAGCAGAGAAACAATTATAAGAGAGGTAGTTCGGTATTTTTGCAGGAAACTGCTAGAGGGGCAAAAGAATCCATACCCATGTTTTGTACTAACTACTAAGGCATCCATGACAAAATCAATAATGCATTGCTTAAGGGAATGCTATAAATGACATTCTGAACTTTGGAAATTGATTTAATGACATTTTCAAAATAAAAATATAATGAATTAAACAAAACAAATGTAATTCAAACCTAGACACAGCACTACACTCTCCAAACTTCATCCGGACTCTCCTCTGAAATCTGATGAAGTCCCTTCTCCAAGTCACCTAAAGTAATAGTCACCATCACCTCAGTTTCCTCCACATCAAAATCTAGCCGTTCGTCCAAATTATCCCGGGCATTCTTCAACCAGGGTATAATCAAACCTCCATTCCACTCCTTCCTCAATTTCTCGGTCGTCTCCTTCTCAATAAGCGGGGCAAGTGCATGAATAGTACAACACTGGTGCAATTTGTACCCCTTCAAACAATGTATCTTCAGGTGTAAAATTTCAGCAAGTTCTAGAGGGGTGAAATCGTCGAAGTAGAAAAACTTCTCGACCCGTCGGCGAAAACCCTCATTGGCGTCAATCACGCGCTTCATCGGTTCACGGTACCCAGCAAAAATGACAACAACTTTGCCTTCATCCATGACTGACATGATCTCCTCGAGCGCCTCTATCCCATAGTCCTTATCGTCAGATTTCTGCATCGGTATCAGCCTATATGCCTCGTCCACAAAGAGTATCCCTCCTTCTGCTTCTTTTATCTGTGAATGTATGGATTGGTTTGGTTCAATTTAATAAAACAAACATTAGATTCTGGTAATTGAATGCATTAATACATCATGTCAGTTGGCGTATCAGCGCATGTTCCTTGGCTATTGATTCTGGTATGATTTTATTGGCGAGTTGATTTAATGCATATGTAATAAAACATGACCAGTACAATTAAGACTTGAAATGCCTTAGGTTGCCTTACCTTACCTTACATTACTGCGTAAGTAATGTCAGGCACATTCTAATTTCTAGGGATCAATTCTAACATCAACAGTAACATTTTTTAGTTGAGACAAAAAGTAGATAAGAAATTTAAAAAAGGGCATCTATGTACCTTTCGTCTTGTCTTTGGTCCTGTATGCCCCACAAATTCACCAACAAGGTCTGTCCTTTGCACAACAGTTACTCTATCTGTAGGTAAAATCCCTATATGATGCAGAAGCTTGCCGAGGATATGAGCTACCATGGTTTTACCTGACACCAAAAATATTAATGTATTAGCCTGATTAAAACTTCAATCTCAGCTCTTTTACAGGATAAATAGAAAAGTTAAAATAAAAAAGGTACTCTATAAAAACAAATTGTGTTTCCGTAGTCTTGGAGCAAAATCTTACCGGTCCCTGGGTTACCCAAGAAAGCCATATGTGGAACCTTTCTTTCTTCAATGTCCAAGCCCATGGCCCGACGTTTCTCATCCAAAAGCATCCCCCGGGCCCACTTCCGCATTTGCAACTTCATCTTTTTCAGCCCAATAACATGAGAAATAGATTTGTCAAACTCAGCCATTGCTTCTGCCTCTTGACATGATTCAAGTGCCTTTCTCTTCCTCTGCATCATTTGGTGTTGATTAAGCAAATTTCTCAATCTCTCGTAAGTGGGACCCGCCAGCAGATGGTCTATTGGAGTCTTCCCTTCCTGATTAGGAGTGTTCAATTTAGGACAGGACTTAGCAAAATTTCCAAACAGGATAACATAAATTAATTATAATTAAAAGAAATCAAGCTTGTACATTGTCCTTTATGCTACATTCAGCATTATGAGAAAGTAACATGCTAACAGTGGTGCAGTCGCCTGAAGGGATTGCATGCCAAACTGCCAGATGCAATGGTGTCATGCCATTCTGCAATATGTAAAAAAGCACAAAAAAAGAGAGGAAAGGAATAAACCAATAGTCAAACTTTGAAAGTTACATTTAAAGGTTCGTCTTTTTCATCCAGCCGTAAATTGAATAATGTCTTAGAATTGAACAAGAGCACCAAGCCCCAGAAAGTCTGGTGTGTTTTAAATCCAGCGTCAATTCATGATGTGCCAAGTACATGCATAAGTCATTTAACTTGAAATTAGTAGGGTCAAGTAAATTTACATCAGCTTTGGCTTCAAGAGCTGCTCCATGTTGAAGAAGCAATTTGGCAGAATCACAACAACTATTTTTTATTGCCACGTGAAGAGGTGTTTCTCCATACTGTCAAATAAACTGTCGTACTTATGCATTTGATAATTTAATATAAAATGAAATATAGAATGCACGTGCCTGGAGATATTACACTGATTTAAATGATTTACCGTGTTCCTCGCCTCCAGTTCTGCCGTTTCAGGACCCGTCCAGTTAAGCAGATACTTCAAAACATCAACATCGTTTTTGGCTGAAGCCACGTGCAGCGGTGTTTCACGCATCTGAAAAGGGAAAACAAGAAGAAAGAACACATTCTATCAAAATTTCCTAATATCACAATTTAATTGATTAAATCGAATCAGAGAAAAAGGGAAAAAGTATAGCATAATCAAATTGGGGATTTAAAGCATCAAACAACAGAAATGATTGAAATAACCAAGTTCAAAACACAATGCGAAATCAGTAAAGGTGAAAAATTAAATTAGAATCTATAAGAGGGTTGAAGTACCACTGAATCTCTTGCATTAAGAAGAGAGGGATTCTCCTGGAGCATTCTCTCGAGGCCATGGAGATATCCATTTCGCGCGCAGCTGTGGATGGTCTCTGTTTTAATAGGTCTCATTTCATTGGCAGACCGTCCATTTTGGCTACCTGGCATCCTGCAAAAGACAGATCGAAAGAGAATGAGAAATTGGGACAAAAGAACTAGAAGCATGTGAAGAATAAAGATTTGACAATGCCGATACTTTCTACTTTTCTTTTATGCAGATAAGCCTTCAGTACTTCGCAAGAAAACAACGAAGAAGAAGAGAAGCAGAATCGATTCGCGCCAAACTTCTCCTATATTTGTAAGATTTTTGAACGCAACTTTCGCCTCTTCAAATCCTGCCAGTTCGATTCGTCGCGCTTTCACTTTTCTCTTCCGATCACTGGAGAGGGTCCAGACGCGAATTCTTTTCTTGTTGGAGTGGAGAAAAAATCGTTCTGATCAGATTCTTCTTCCCTCTCCCTTCTCTCTCTTTCTGGCTCTGAGTGTGCGCTTGGGTGGTGACCCAATTGAAATGCACGGATCAGATTTACTCTCAGCCGGTCGGGATTCGGGATGACAGGGGGGCAGGATTATTTGTACTTTGAGATGCGTGCCAATCCATTTTCGGACCATCCGATTCAATTCTACTCAGTCAGGTAACCTAAGGGGATACGAATTCGTGAAAAAATGTCTTTGAATCTTTTCCTCATGGGCTTCTCTTGACTTTTTCGACCATTTTCGGTGGCATACTGGCATTTATACTATTTTGGGACCCACCAGCCCAACTGGCTATGAGTCTATGACCGTCTGGAAATTAATATGCTGTTATTCTCAAGGAATAACAGGAACCTGTTATTCCGATCACCACCGTTATTTCTCGTTGAGATTCGCGCATTAAAAAGTTTTCGTTTAGATCGCGTGATGAAAAAATTGAACGGTTAAGATAGGAATTACAGTTTCCTGTTATTCCATTGGAGTAACAACAGATTTATTTCCGACCCGTCTTCCTATTTTTTTCACTGGATCCCTATTTTCCTATGGCGTATATTCGTCTATAATAGTGTGTGGCGGATCATTAGGAATGAAGCAATTACACTGACGTAAGGACAAAAGTTATTAACTTGTCAGGGACTTGGAACTTCTTTTTTTACATGTAGAACCTCATGTTTGGTTGTGGTCTAAAGCTAAGGGAAGCTAAATTGGTTATTCCAACTTAGGCCGGTCAAAACTATTCATGTTTGGTTGAGGTCTAAAGTTAAACCATAGCTTAAATTATTCCTTGTTTGGTTAGAGTTGATGGAGGACTAAAGTTTTAAAAGCCCAAATTGGTTAATTATTAATAAGATACTAATTATATAAATATTAATATATTAATAATAATTGTAATATATTATATATTATTATAAATTTATTTAATATATTAACAATATAAATATTAATTATATATTAATAATAAAAAATTAATTGTATAATTATAAATTAATAATAATTACTAATTAAATAATCTTATTAAAATAATAATTTAATATATTAACAATATAAAATACTAATTATATAATTATATATTAATAATAAGATACTAATTATATAATATTAATATATCAATAACAACTATAATATATTATAATATTATTATAATAATGATTTACTATATTAAAAATAATAATTATTAATAATAAGATACTAATTATGATATTAATATATTAATAACAACTATAATATATTGTAATATTATTATAATAATTATTTAATATATTAACAGTATAACCTTCACATAATTAATAACTAAAATCAAAAAAAAGGAAATGATAAAGCATCTGGGAATAAACGATTTATTTCTATTAATATACCTGCTAAAGAACCAAACCATAGAGTACGTTGAATCTAAAGGATTCACTGCTGGATAAATACCAGAAAGTGTTAATGATACAATCAACCAAAGAATTATTACCTAATTTTACATATTAATTATATAATTACATATTAATAATAATTATGAATAAGAAAATATTAATATATTATTATATTATTATAATAATTATTTAATATATTAACAATATAGCGTATTAATTATATATTAATAATTATTATTAATAATAAGATACTAATTATATAATATTAATATATTATAATATTATTATAATAATTATTTAACAATATAACATATTAATTATATAGTTATATATCGTTAATAAGATACTAATTACATGATATTAATATATTAACAATATAACATAATAATTATATAATTATTTATTAATAATTATTATTTATAAAAGGATATTAATCATATAATATTATTATAATAATTATTTAATATATTAACAATATAAGATATTAATTATATAATTATATACTAGTAATAATTATTAATAATAATATACTAATTATATACAAATAAAATATTATTATAATCATTGAAGTTAGGCCACGAGGTGGAATAAAAATAAAACCACCATGTGAGGTGGCTTAATTAGGCCGGCCTAAATATCGGCTTATGCCATCTTAGGCCGGCTCATTTAAGGCACGTTTGGTGGAATAATGAGGCCTAAACTCCTTATTCCACCATTTAGGCCACAACCAAACATGGGCGAAATGATTAACTTCAGACGTACAAAATACAAAGATTGTCTTATTTCTAATAAATATAAAATGATTGGATTTATTAAGTCCGATTCAAATATTATAGATCAGACTCAATGATTAAGATTCAAGTTTTTCTTTTGTCTTTTAGTTTGGATTCAAACCATTTATTTAGAGGAGAATCTCTTCATTATCATAAGACACAAGAGATTAGACCTGTTCCATTTTTTTCCTTTTCCTTCTTTTGATTAGAAGTACTTATATCCGTAATAGTGGGACAAGTTTTATCTAAACATAAGGTTCAAATCTATGACACCGAGAACTATTACTATGTTCTCATCTCAAAATTTGAAGTTGGTTCCATTCAACATAAAAAAAAATGTTGTTTAGGCATTTAACAATGCTAATTAAAAAATCGCGAACTAAAAATCACAAAGAACAACACTAATAAAAAATATGAATTTACAAATTACATTCAAATAAAGGTCCAATTTGCTAAAAATATATGAGATGTTTTCCTTTTTGTTATAATACACACGAATTTCACAACCAGGTAAGTTCCCAGGTAAGTCAGGGATCCCTAAGGATACACTTCGAATTTCAACTTGCCTAGACAAACTTTTCTCGACATTGTTACATTCATAGTATCGTAACTTATCTTAATAAATTATCACATTTTATGAGACTTAAAAACCATCTTAAAACCAACGTGTCAGTTTCTATTAAATGACTACTTTTGGGTAACGGTTCAATTTCTTATGATACTTTGGCGCAATAATAAAGTACTGATAGTCTAGAACATACCGAATAACATGTCTTTCTTTGGGCCGACAATGTTGACATATGTGTAAAATTTTTGGTCATCACTATACTTTATTATCACTCACTTGCACAAATAATTTTTGTAACAATTACCTTTCTTTGGACCAATAATGATTACATCCATTAATTGCAGCTTAACTTTCTTTTGTAAAATAAATTTCAATTATTCTTGTCAAAAGAGGTACCTTTCGGTACAATTAGGACTCAATTAATTCAATTCAATGTATATACAACTTTAATGCCTTTATAAGAATTATAATTTATATCTTAGCCATAAAACAAAAGTGCAATTAAATAAATAAATATAATTGCATCATAATAACTGCAATTTTAATCTCAGAAAATATTATATAATTTTTTAGAGAGTTCTATGGCCCCCATGAATTTTAGTGCGGTTGCCCAATTTGAAAAAGGTATTTTATGCATTTGCATCAAAAACTGTGCATTTTAGTGTCGAATCTATTTTCTGAGTAGTTGTAAAACTGCATTTATTATGTTGAAATTGACTCATGATCTAGAGAGATTTCATAATTTTGTAAGCACCTTAAGTAACATTTGAAATTTAGAAATTTAATTCCAAATCTTTATATTTTGTTTTAGGAAATTTATCAAAAATTAATTTCACCAAAAACCAAAAGAAAATCCATGACTGCCTATTATAATTTCCCAATAAAGGCTATGAGGAATTTTGCGTAGCCTCTGTGAGTCCACACCGAGGGTTGTACAAAATCTGTCATGACTGATTTGATTAAAATTTTGTGATTTCAAATTAAAATCTTCTAGCAAATGTTAACCAACTTAATAACTGAAAAATAAGCAGTTTTGGCAGCAAATTTTTACAAGTTTTGTGCTCTCCAAACCAAAAGTTTCAGATCTAAAATAATCAAGAAAACTTCAACAAAACACGATGAAAAAATCATCAATAATTTCTTATTCTCTCTAAATCCTAAAAGACTTAATCCTTTAGCATAGGAAGACTTTGATACCACTTGTTGGGAAATCATAAAGGCCAAACAATTACGCACCTTAACCTAAGGATCGTCATATGCCAAAGAGACCCAAAACATAAATCATAAGTAGGGAACATAATACCTGAATCCATGTTGTTTGTCATGAAATAACCAAATCCAAAGTAGAGCAAGCCGTCTCCGTGAGCACATGACAAGTCTTCAATGACAAGAAGTCCTTCTTGTCTTTTGTCGTCGAATCGAAAAATAAGTCTTCCAAGACAGTAAGGTGTGGCCCTTGAGAAATCATCTCCATATTTTTCTAATGGATTTTTCTTCTCTATTCTTTGATGATGGAAGAAGAAGAGAAGGCCACAAAACTGTGTTTTTCTCTATTCTTAAGAAAATATGTTCAGTTTTTGTGCTTTTCTTGGTTACCTTGTGCCTTGGGGACCAATCCTTATATATAATAATATTTATGGTTATCTGCCAAATTGAAAAATGTATAATGTGATGTGCATCAAAAACCGTGCTGGCGCATCAAAAGTTATGCGACTGCATTGATATCCGTGCGGACAGCACAACCCTCCATAAAGACAGATTTCTGACCTCTGAAAATGTACTTTTCTGAATTGTAAATTTCTAAATCAGTCCATCAATGACTTGATTTTTGCCTAAATTGTTTTACACATTTATAGACCATATCCTAATGAATATATTAATTATCTACTACCTTATTTGATCACTTTAATTGACAATCATATATAATAGTAAACAATCCATAATTAGATTACATATATGCTCAATGTTGACATTAAATCCAATGAAGTTAGCAATAAATCTAACAAATTATATTTAACAATGGTCATCATATTTTGATTACCAACTTCAAATGCATAGAATGACCCACCAATAAAAATTGTCAGTTGTCTACTTCATTATGATGCTTTTATACAGGAATCAATTTATCAAACATTGGGAGTAAAAATAAAAGTAAAATTTCCTTCTTGTTTTTCTATCATTTCCATTTCAAAGTCCAAAACAGAGCCTCCTAAATATGCATGTTAAGCAGATTATGTTGCATTTCTAGATAAATACTGTTCTGGTTTGCATATAAAAAAAGTTATACAATTCTTTGCATCTTTGGAATTCCTTCTTATCATATTCAAATGGATTAAATTACAATCATTTTCTAGAAACCTAACATATATATAGTTTAGACCTTTTCCATACGCTTCTTTGACAAATTAAGTACACTGCTCCCTTAGTTTCTTATTTATTAATAACATTTATTTAAAATATAAATGGGTGCTTTCAGCACCTTTCCTTCCAAACTTTTTTTTTTTTCTTTTTTTTTTTGTGGGTGCCATACACTCGTGTTATTCCAATTCTTATTGAATACAAGGGAAAAACAAGATAACAAATATAAAAATGAAAACAAAAGCATATCAAGCAAGCCAAGCAAAAGTCACTGGCGCATCAAATCAAGATGACTCCTCGAGAAAAGGGTAGTCGGTGTAGCCCTCGACCGGATCGGACGTATAAAATGTTAATCTGTTATACTTATTAAGAGGTGCATTGAGCTCGAATCGTCGAGGCAAATCAGGGTTAGCCAGGAATAGTCGGCCGTACACTACAAGATCAGTGTACCCCTCAGCCACTACTTTATTTCCTTCTTCTCTGTCGTAGCCTCCTGCGGCTACAAATGTACCGTTGAAGGCCTTTCTCATCGGAAGAAGCCTATGTGGGACTTGGTACCGGCCATCTACAATGGCCATCCTAGGCTCAACCATATGGCAGTATAGGATGTTGAACTTGTTTAATGATTGTACCATGTATAGGCCCAGGGCTTGTGGATCAGAGTCGAAGCATTCCATGTAATCTGTGAAGGGCGAAAGCCTGATCCCAACCCGGTCGGGTCCAATTTCATTAGAGATGGCTTCCACAACTTCTAGAGCAAATCGACATCGGTTTTCCAGACTGCCGCCGTACTTGTCAGTTCGGTTATTTGAGCTGTCTTTCATGAATTGTTCAATTAAGTAAGCATGTGCCCCATGGATCTCTACTCCATCAAATCCTATAATTAAGAAATATCTCAAAGTTAAAAATATTTTTTTGATATGTATTATAATTAAGCTAGTGAATTGCTTGAAATGATTCATTTCTTGCTCATTAGTAAGTATCTATCATATAAAAAATTTATATATAATATAATATAAGTCAACTACATCTTTACAGTGATGTTAACAATATCATATTAGTTCAAAATGAAGTCATTCCAGTAGTCCTTTTGAGAAAGAAAGAATTGAAATTAGTCAATTCTTAGTTATTGCTTATACATTTAAAATATATGTACAGAAAATGACAACAGCGTTGCACTAGCCCATATCAAGTTAGCAACTATTATATTCCTTCAATCCACACCCAACAAAAGTTCTATTATGTATGTTTAAAATTATTTATTACAGAAAAAAATGCCACCCATGTTTTGATAAGGGGTACTAATTGGTACATTCAAAGTTCTTGTAGCGCAATAATTTTGGGAGTTAGTAATTTACCAGCTTCTATAGCATTCCTTGCTGCAAGCCTAAAGTCATTCACAATATCTGGTATTTCTTCTGTCTTTAATACACGAGGAGGCGAGTATTCCTCAACGGTACCATCATGTTGCGTCTGAGGTGGTATTTGCTTGTCAGTGCTTGAGATCGGAGCTTGCCCATTTGGTTGATACTCTAAAAGAAAGAAAAGGTTAAGCAGGGCTACCAGTTGAACAATAAAGTACAGAATCCAAGATTGTTTCAGGCTCTGAAATTATGTGGGCAGAAGATTTTTATTTTTTTTATCACCGCTTAATAGCTTAAATGATCGAAATTCAAATGTAGATTTGAAAACTGTTAGTTCATTAGTGTATTAAAGTGTCAAACAACCAACCATATTACGAATTACAAATTGAAAGAAAGGAGAAGAGACATACCCGTACCTGACCCGTTACAAAATTTGAATTTCAAAAATTTTTGGCAGCCTACTTTTAGAATTCAGATCCAGTGCAATATCTGACTAAGTAGAATGAGATCTGAGTCGTCAATTTTAATTTGACATGAATCTCAAATTTGACCCCTATAGAATTCAGATCCAGTGCAATACCTGACTGAGTAAAATGAGTCAATGAGATATGAGTTGTCAATTTTAATTTGGCATGAATCTCAAAACGGATCCCTATATCTAAACGGACTCCGAGATATGTCCTTTAACTTGGCACAAATCTCAAAGCATAAAAATTCAGAAAAAAAAACAGAAAAGAAAAAAAAACCCGTCCGTACCCGGGATACTCGTACCCGTCAACCCGCAACGGGTACGAGTAATAAACGGGTAGGATAGAGGTTTTGGGAAAACTACCCGTCTACCCGTTGCGGATTGTACCCGTACCCATCCTACCCGTCTACCCGCCCTACCCGTACCCAAACATTTAAATGTTTTGACAATTTTGTATTAATAAAAAGGTAAGCAACGTATATATGCCTGGCAGAAACAATTTATTTTTGGCAGAGACATGACCGAAAAGGGACCGAAACAGAAGAAAATGTGAAAAAAAAATAGGGTGTCCCCAGTAGTGGTTTGCTAACGAGTTACCCGAAACGGGTCACGGATAACCCGTTAGCAAACCACTACTGGGGACACCCTATTTTTTTTCACATTTTCTTCTGTTTCGGTCCCTTTTCGGTCATGTTTCTGCCAAAAATAAATTGTTTCTGCCAGGCATATATACGTTGCTTACCTTTTTATTAATACAAAATTGTCAAAACATTTAAATGTTTGGACAATTATGAAATAAGGTCATAACTATTTTGTACTTGTTACCATAGTGACATATGAGCTATTTGAAAAATGTTAGAGATGTTAAATATCTGTAATTTGTAAATAATTTAAAATTGTATATTGCATTCGAACAAGATATTTTAGTCCTACAAGAGAGAGAAAAGTTTGACAATAATTCGAAATACCATCTAAAATACTTGATTTTTCACAATTTTAATTCAACCACAACAAGAAACCACAATCAATAACCATACACTACATTAATCAAGAAATTGAATACAAATTTAACCATATATCATCAACCACCAAAACCACAAGAAATTAAGAGGAAAACAAAATATATATTATACGCATGATAAATTTAGCAAAGACAAAAGCACAAGAGAGCAACAACACCAAATTTCAAAGGTACGTTTGGATGAAAGTTAGAATAGCTAGAATTGTAAAATTTAAAAATAATAAATGAAAATAAAAAATAAATAGTGATTTTCATATTAGTATAAAAATAGTGCTATTTGGATTAGTAAAAATGTTATTTGAATTGTAAATTTAGAATAATGAATAGTTGTAACTGATAAAAAATAATGTTAACAAGGTGCTAATTAAGAGAAAATATAAGCAAGTGGAGTCAAATGAATTGTCATGATATGGAGATTACAGAAGTGGTGTCAATTTTATAATTTAGGAATTGTGTTAGCGGAAATCTGAGAAAAGAACATTTTTTTCTCTCTTCACACTTTTGAATAATAGTTATTTCAACATTTACAAAGAATAGAAAATAACAGTTATTTTAACTATTATGAATAACAAAATTATTGTTTGGATGCACGTTATTATTCATAATAGCTCATATTTTAAAATAGCTCTCTATTCTAGCTATTCTCATGTCATCCAAAGACATAACATCATGCCATAGTCACAATTGGTACCATAGGTACCATGCTTCCATCCCAACAACCAAGTAAAAAAAAATCCCCAAACACAAATTCTTAGCCAACAGTCAAGCAAAAAAATCCCAATTCACCATATACACATGTAAATATGAAATTATGGGAGTGGGAGTTAAAACTCTATATCTAAACATATTTGATTAAACCACATGTACCTAACGGCCTATATACACTAGCTCGTTATTGGTTGAGCTAATCTGATCAGAACTAAGTCCTAACTCAGCTTATTAATTCCGGATTGAGCTAGTGATGAATTGGCTCGCTAATAATTTGTTTTATTATCGAGCGAGTTGTTAATAATCGAGTAAAAGACGAGCCACGAATAATCCTCGAGTTGCAAACTTTTTTGCCAACCCTATCTTGGACGGACATTTTCAGATATGTATCCTATGTAGGTAGAATTCTACGGCATTTCATATAAACATTTGTGGTATTCCGTTTCACACACTTTAATATTGGTAGAATTCTACGGTATCTCTTTACGGGCCACTTCAGATAAATATCCTACTTGAATCTGTCGGTGATATTATTTTTTCCTCTAAACTATGGTGATATTTTCATCACCAAAAAAAAGAAAAAGAGAGATCGAATCATCTATCTGTTGGGATTTCATGTGTATGCCTATGGTGAGAATTAAAAAATTTTCCAATCACCACTTGGCTCAATACACAAATGACGTTATTTATATGACAATAGCAAACAAGAAACTTCTTAATAGTTTCATTAAGCACCTAATGTGTACTAAATAAAAATAAATAAATTTATTTATTTCTTATACAAGAGGAGATAATAATTTATACCTAAAGAGATTGTCAAATCTCTTGTTAGAGGGAAGTTGATTTCCCTTCTAGATCTCTTGGAACCGCCGTTCTCTTGGAAGCACCTCTTGGTTCACCTTGAACTTAAACAACGAACTACCACACCTCTTAGATAGATGGATGTGAAGTTCAAGACTTAGATACAATCACCTCTTGATCTTTAAATCAACAAACTATTTGATTTCTTGGTGGCTAAACCTAACAAGAGAAGATGAGAGAGCAACCTTCTCAACTTTTGGTCAAGGAGAAAAGAAAAACGTGGCTGCTCAAAGGAGCTGATTTTGGCAAGTGTTATAGGCAGAAAATTAGCTTGTTTTTCTCCAAAATGAGCCCCCTTAAATAGGCAAGGGTTAGGGCAACCCTTTGTGTAAGGTTTGAATCAATTACACAAATGCCACTAGCCTTGTTTAGCCGTCTCATGCTCTCTTTAATCTTATCTTATGGTTGGTTCAATAAATTAATTTATGAACAAATAATATTATTCATATTATTCTATTATACAATATTTATATTATTCTTATAATGTATTCAAACATTATACCAAAAAATATTTGCATAACTTCATAAATTTATTTATGGTCTAAGCATGTCATATTATGACATTTTATTTTAGCATTTCATCACATGTATTTTATCTTATACATCATTATGAAATGTAAAATACTTGTTGTTTCTCTTCAGTTGGTGTGACCATATAGAGGATCTATGTCATCTTGGCAATAATATAAAACTTTATATTATTGACTATAAGAGGTTCTATCATTACATTATAGTTATCCAAACGACATAGTAAATCATTTACTCAATCCACTAATTTTGTGTCTATCCTTGTCACATGATATTATGAATAATATGCAAAATAGGATCGTGTCATTTTTGCATTATATTCGTTTTCTTGGTCTCTCAAGTGAATTATAATTATAACTACATCAATTATATTGCATGCGATATAATTCCACTTTACCAAGGGGCCCAGTAATATCATAACTCAAATTGAGGGACAATGATAATATTAACATATAGATTTCTCCCGCACAAGTTGTACACAACGAACTGCTATTTTATTCCTATCATAAGATAGTATTTAAATAGCAATCACATTATATGCTTCTCATGTGAAAAACTTACACATCTCATATCTAAGATTCTAAAGACACAATGGAAACATTAATGACACAAAACACAATCCATATAATGTTCCATTCATTTAGGTCATGCTCAATATATAAAATACACATTTATAGAACTTCAATGTACTTTAATCTATATGACAATCTTTCTCGGCAATTAATGTTCCTCCTTAATTACCACGATTGTGAACTTATTTAGTGATTAAATGTTTGTCATCTTAGGAGTTCTATGATTCAAGACCAAGAGCATCTTCTTGAATACTTCCAAAGATATAACATATAAATTTCAAGGAACAAGAATAATAATATTCGTAATAAAATTATGAACAACACATAAATTATTATTAAAAGATAACTTTCAAAACACACATCATTCACTATCCCCCCTGGGGGCAGGAAAAAGAGAGAAAGATCGGATCGTCTGTCCCCTCTGGGGGTAAGAAATTCTTGCCCCCAGAGTCACTGTTGGTGGGCCCCATTTTAAAAAGTAACAGTAACCGGTCTCATCCGCAATGACTAAGAGGGCAAGATTTTTCTGCACACTAGAGAGCAGGTGATCTGTTTCCCAAAAAAAATATACTATGGTGATATTCTTTTCCATTTTGATCCTTGGCTTGGTGCCATGTGGTTTTCAATCAACCATGTCAGTCCATTGAGCCTCTGTCCTTTTGATCCTTGGCTTGGTAGTTGGTACCATGTGGTTTTCAATCAAACCTGTCAGTCCATTCAGCCTCTGTCAAGACACTACAAAATAAGGCTTGTCCCACAATATACAAATCTGTTAAAATTCTATGCGAGTGAATAATATATATATATTTTTTTCGAATTCAATCCTCCAATTGTTTGAGATTTATGTACAAAAAACTGGTTGTTTTGAGATTCATGCATAAAAAAAAATTGGACAATTGAATTTAAAAAAACATAGATTTTAAAAATATAGTTCAATCACATAGAATTTCAACTGATCCTTTCTCATCCCACAGTATACATAATAGTATACATAATTTTATTTATTGTGCCAATTATTTTCAATATTTTACATATTAACAATTTAACCGTTTACCTCACATTTCAAGACATGAATAATTAAGGACATTTTGATCTGTAAACTATATTTTTAATATTTAGTAGCACATTGTATATTGTTGGTTCTATACTACATCTAAATACTACACCTTATTAATTTTCATCTATGATGTGCTAAAATTAAAGCACCTCTTAGATGAAACTAAAGCACCAATTTTTTTAACCCCCTCTCCTCTCCTCTTTAGGCTCTGTTCAGTTGCATTACTGTTCTCGTGGGAAAAAAAAATTCAATTCACAGGAACAGTAAAAAGCAGTTCAAATTTTCATTTTTCCTATGCTCACACTCATTCCCATCGGTGCGCCGAACAAGACATGACAAATGAAGTAAAATTAAAGCGGAATCAAAATTAAAAAATATTTCACTCAAAATATTTTTACTCAATTTTATTGAATTGGTGTTTGATAAATTGAATTTTAGAATCCAGGTAGAGCATCGCCTATGCTGTATCCATTGAATTCACATTCTCTCCAATACCTAATAAGGGAATCTTTTACAATTACTAAATTTGGAATAGTTTTTTTAACTCACCATGAATCTCAAAGCCCAATAATACTGCCCCCCCTGTAGTGATCCGAATCTCAAACCATAAAATGAGGATAATCCTCTGCAATACCTGAGAGGATACAAACTCGTATCCGCCCTGCACGGAGGGTGTTTCCGAAATATCTGTGCTTTCCTTCGGCTTAATCTCATATAATGCAAAGTAGTTTCAGGCTTCAACCTAATTATCTAAGATAAGATGCAAAGAACCGAGCTTTTATTTGAGATGAATTACTGGCCTTTTTAGCAAAAATGCTCAGTTTGCCAAGTTAATATCTAATTTTGTCTGTTTTTTTTTTGCTCTCACAGTATTTTTTTTTTTTTTTTTTTACCATTCAGGTCTTGTAAGTGCTCTTAGCCTCTCTGGCTTTGAACATTTTGAAATTTTGCCTTATATTGGAATGATCTGTTATTATTGTATGATATGTTCTTAATTTAGTGAATCACTTTATTAAGAAAATCCAATAAAAATTCGTTTTGTTCTCTCTCTTTCATTATAAATTCATATCCAATAGAGATAAAATTAATAACACAACTCAAATTAAGAGAAAGATTTTTTTTTTCTCTCCTCTAAATTGTAAACCTGAATTAATGGCGCAGTCTGTATCTTACTGCATTGTTGTTACTGTTGTTCTTTTGCTATTCATAACTTCCACAAGTGCTCCCCAACGAGGCATGCTTTCTTTCTTCCTTGCTCGCTATATCTCGCTCTCGATCTAGAAAATTTATTTTATTTTATTTTTTTAAGTGAAGCGTCTTGTTATAGCAAATCAATTCAGAGCGAATCATGCACATGTCAAGTATGTTTCTGCCAAGTGCCACTTATATTGTTAATTATATCCAAATTATTTTGTTAAGTGTGAATGTTTTATAAATTTGAATTTGTCAAAGTTGAACACTATTGCCATATTTTTTTAGAGTATATATGTTTTCTGGTTAATGTCCGAGCTGGAGGTAGATACAGAGTCTGGTTAGTGTAATATAAACCGAAGTTTTTTTATATACCATAATAAAAAATAAAAAAACCAAAACACTTCTATTTTGGAGGAATTTCACCTTTATTCAGGCCGCATGGATGTTTTGGGTTGTTGTAACATGCAAAGTGGGGCTGCATATTGGCTCTATGGCCTGGGTAAAGATGGAATTCTCCCAAAATGGGAGTGTTTTGGTTTATTTTTTTTATTATGGTATTTAAAAAAAAAATCGGTAATATTAGTGTCATGTGAGTTGTGACATTGATTTTTATAATTTATTGAATAGATTTTAAATGATAAATCTAAACTATTCAAACCGATCTACTTCACAAGTGATGCATTTACATACAAAATTTATAAATTTTCAAATTATTTTAGTATTAAGTCAAACAATAAAAAAACTAATGAAAAATAGATGTATTCAAATATACTTAAAAAACATCACATTTGACACTTTTTTTTTTGAGTAAGAACAGGAGTCATGCTCCTATTTGATTAACCGCAATTGGTTACATTTTTTAGGGGTTTAAAGATTAAACCCCTTGGTGTATTTACAAAAAAAAAAAAAAAAAAAAAAACCGAGTACAAAACGTCTCTGATAAAGCAAAACAGAAAAAACCAATAAAACAAAAAGATACATGAGCCTTGCTTATTAAGATATATATCTTCTATTCATCCAATTCCACTGGATCTCAATCTCCTCTAGCAGTTCTTCAATCGTCTTTGATTTCTCTCTAAAAGTCCTTGTGCATCTCTCTCTCCACAAGACGAATATAGCGATTAGCAGTAGCTCTCGTAACTGTTTCATCCTTGTTTTATCCAACAAAATTTTTTCAAAATCAATGGTTGTTGTCACCTGGTACCCAAGCTGATGAAAACTTCCATTGAACATTCGAATATAGAGCTCCTTTGAAAAAGGACAGTCTCTAAAAAGATGCTTTGTTGTTTCCTCATTCAATCGACACAATTGGCAAATACTCACAAAGGAAAATCCTCTTTTGTTCAGATTTTCAATAGTTAATATTCTATTTAGAAGCAGGAGCCATGCAAATATTTTGAAACGGGGTGGCACTGAAAGTTTCCATAAACTCTTTAATTTCAAATTATGTTGTATATCTCCATTTTTTAAAGTGAAATATGCTGATTTCACCGTATAAGACCCGCTTGCATGTCCCTTCCAAATAGCATCATCTAGTTGTCCATTTGACATTACCAACCTTGTCTGAGCCACCACCTCTACAAAAGAGTTCATTTCAGTTTGTGCCTGTTCTGACAGAACCGGTCTGAACAAGGCCGATAGATCATCAGTATATAGCACGGTATGAAGTGATGCTTCCTTCTCCCTTGCAAATGTGTATAAGATATTGAATCTTCTTTTCATAATTTCCTCTTCCCAATTATCCTCCCAGAAAATTATACCCCTGCCATCTCCAATTACTCTTCTTATAAAACGATTGCAAAATGGGGCAACACCTTTCAAATGATTTTTAAAGAAAAAAGATGCTCTCAATCCATCAGGGTGCTGTTCATATAGAGCTTTCATTATGGACTTCCATAATTTGTATTGAGGCTTACACCATTGCCATATCCACTTGGCAAGCAGAGCTTGATTGAAATTGGTGAGATCTAACACACCTAATCCACCAAGTTGTTTAGGAGTGCATACGAGATTCCAATTAACAAGATGAATTTTCTTGCCACTATCTTGTACCCCATGCCATAAGAATTTTTTTCTTATTTTATCAATGTGTGTTATCACCCATGCTGGAAATTTGAAAACCGACATAAAGTATATCGGCATCGATGTTAAGACAACATTTATCAGTACTGCTCTTCCAGCCATGTTCAAAAATTTTGCTGTCCATCCTGATAGCCTTGTGCTTATTCTCTCAATTAAAGGCATAAATGCTGATTTTGGTAATCGCCCAGCCGATAGCGGCAAACTGAGATAAGTAAATGGAAACCGACCTCGTTTACATCCCATAATTGTTACCAAAGATTGGATAAGCTGTTCAGATTGACCTAGTACCAACAATTCTGATTTTTGCATACTCACTTGGAGACCCGACAAAGTAGCAAAGGTGACAAATATTACCTTTAGCATTTGAATCTGTTGGATTTCGGGTTTAATGAAAAAAATAGCATCATCCGCGTAAAGGAGACATGGATGCATTCTTTCTACCGGCATTCGTATTGCTCCTGTTGACATGAGTCTTTGCAACCATCTTGGCAAGAAGTCCATAGCAATTATGAACATGAACGGTGACAACGGATCACCTTGACGAACCCCTCGCTTCAAAATAATTCTTTTACCCAACAAGCCATTTATTAAAATTTGAGAGCTTCCTTGTAAGACCAAGTTCCTGATCCAATTTTGCCAAGTATCTGGAAAACCCAAACTGTCCATGATTTTCAACAAGAAATTCCAATTCAACGTGTCAAAGGCCTTGTGAATGTCCGCCTTAAATAGGGCCAATGGTATATTTCTATTTCTTGCAAAATGTAATATCTCTTGTGCATAAACAAAACCTTCAACGATCTGTCTTCCCTTGATAAACCCCGTCTGAGATGAGCACAATAGACCATCAATGTGTTCTTGCAACCTATTAGCTAATATTTTGGACATGATTTTTTGTATCCCATGAATTAGGCTTATAGGTCGTAAGTCTTGTGGTTTGGAAGAATTTTCTTTTTTTGGTATCAATGTCACATAAGAGGAGTTTAAAGGAAACAAACTCTGATTCGTGGTTGTAACATGATTGAAAACTGTCAAGATGTCCGGCAGTAGCACATCTGAAAAAGTTTTGTAAAATTCACCATTAAATCCATCTGGTCCTGGACTTCGGTTATTAGGCCATTGAGATATGACCTGCAATACTTCTTCTTGTTCGATCGGTCTTGACAGAATTGATAAATCATGTCGAATAGGGTACAAAGCATTCCAATCTAGATCAGTATCATTGTGCTGCTCCTTGCCCATCAAATTTATGTAAAAATCAAAGAATGCTTTTGCTTTCATTTTTTGATTTGTACATATGACACCATTATACTCCACATGGCCAATAAAATTATTTCTTTTCGAGGCAGAAGCATATGAATGAAAGAAATTCGTATTTTTATCGCCTTGCAACTCCCATCTGATCTTCGCACGTTGTCGCCACATATGTTCCTCCAGGACAGATAGCTCTGTATATCTATTTTTAAGTATCGCCTTGACTAACTTTTCAAGTTCTGTGATTTGTCGTATCTCTTGCACCTTGTCAACCCAGCCAAAATAATCCCTACATATACTGAGTTGCTTTTTAATGTTACCAACCCTCTGTTTCGTCCAAAGGGATATCTTTTTCTGAATAGCTCCAATTTTTTCGTTGAGATGAATAGGAGTTTGAGCAGTCGGCAATGCCTCCCATTCATTTTTCACAAAATCCTTAAACTGTTGTGATTGGAGCCAGAAATTCTCTACTCGAAACATTGCTGACCTTTTAAAGGTCGTGGAAGCTTGATATAGAACTGGACAGTGGTCAGATGATGAGTTCGGCAATGTTCTTTGTGTGGAGTTTGGAAATAGAAGTGACCAGTTCATTGATATTAAACATCGATCAAGCTTAGCCATTGACGGTGATTCCCTTCCATTGCTCCACGTGTAATTTCGACCATGCATTGGTAAGTTTATGAGTTCCAATTCACTTACTAGTTCTGCGAATTGTAGAGGACCCCTCCAATTTGATGTTACTCTGTTTCTATCTTGTATATGCATTGTTAAATTAAAATCACCACATACAATCCAAGGGCAATCATCTATCGGTCGTGCTTCTCTCAACTCATTGAAAAATTCTTGTGTCGGACCTGATATGGATGGCCCGTACACACCAGTCAGTACCATTTCAACCCCTGTAAAAGAGTCTTCCACCCGTACAGAAAGGCAATACTCTTGCTCTGTATGACTAACATATCGATATCTTCGGTCTCTCCATGCTATAAGAATACCTCCGCGTGTGTGTTGTGCCTTTAAAATTATAGATTCCCCCAATCTTTTTCCACAAATCTCCTTTCTTTTACTATCATTAATTTCATCTAATTTCGTTTCTTGCAAACAAATCATGTCCGGTTTCTCAAAAAAGAATGTTTGTCTCACCGCCAACCGCTTATCTCTTTCATTTAACCCCCGCACATTCCAACTTATTATCTTGATACTCGTTTTATAATCCATATATATTTTTTCCATCATTCCACATCAGCACCTTAAGCCATTAAATTGTCAAAACGCCTTTAACCTTAGCCTCTAAATCTTTTCCCATCTCAACCCCTGCTGCTAGAATCACCACTTCTGCTTGATTAGAAGAGAGTGGATCATAGGTCTTCAAGTATTCCATCTGAATATTTGTTTCTTTAATTTTCCTCTTCTTACGCGCTCCCATTGCGCTGACTGTTCCCGGCTTTTTTAGTAGCCTTGCCTTCTCTTCTGGTCTTTGGTACTCTCCATTTCCTTTAAGAGATAGCCTTGGGCTTCGTCTGACATCAGCCTGTTTATATTTCTGTTTGTATTTCGGGGGACCTGGAAATCCAGGTGGTGGGCCAACCAGAGATTCATTTGTATTTTCATTTTTGTTTGAGATTTCGTCATTTTCTGCTTGTTCACCTTCTATTTCGCTTGTGGCCCAACAAATCTCATTTTGGGCTTTGGCAAAAACCTTAGCTTTTGGAGTCCAACTGTCGTTTTGAATTTGAATAAATTCAAACAATTTCCCAATATGCATTCCTTTGACTAACGTTACACTCTCACATCCCTTGAAATTAGGGCATTTTTTGATGAAGGTTGTAAAATGTGCGGTGCCGCAATCAAGAAGAATTTTGTGGGGACTCTCCAATAAGATTTTCTGAATCGGTTGAACCATGCCATCTTCCAGACTTATTTTTGCATGTAACATCACACTTCCCATAGGCAATAAAATTTGAATTAATTGTACAGCCCTTTGCACCAAGTCCGAGGGGGCATTTTGCAAGATACTTTTTTCTCCATTTGCTGCACAAACCAGATCCACCTTTTTTACTTCTTTACAAGCTTGAACCGGACATGTCCTGTTCAGTCCTGCGTCCGGGCTTTCTTCCTGTTGACATGGCGTTTGAATTTGAGGTGTCAGGGGCGCGTTTGGTTGTCGCTCACCCGCTTGTTGCTGCTGGTACTGACCATTTTGGTAGTCATTCGGGGGCATTCTATTACCTTCTTTCTTTGCCATGCATCTTCGAATAGTGTGAGATGTACTTCTGCAGTTAAAGCATCTCCTATTACCTTTGCATGCCGCTTGTAAATGACCTTTCTCAAGGCACTTAAAGCACCGTCCCTGAGTGAGTAACTCTGCATGCTGTTGGGAGGGAGGTGCAGCTCTTTGTTGACCATGTCGTTGAAAAACTCCTTCCTTTTTTGCCAAGCAACTTCCAATAGTGTGGAATGTACTTCTACAGTTAAAGCATCTTCTATTCCCTTTGCATGCCGCTTGTAAATGACCTTTCTCAAGGCACTTAAAGCACCGTCCCTGATTGAGTAACTCTGCATGCTGCTGGGAGGGAGGTGCAACTCTTTGTTGACCATGTCGCTGAAAAACTCCTTCCTTCTTTGCCAAGCAGCTTCGAATAGTGTGAGATGTACTTCTACAGTTAAAACATCTCTTATTTCCCTTGCATGCCACTTGGAAATGGCCTTTCTCAAGGCACTTAAAGCACCGTCGTTGAGAGAGTAACTCTGCACGTTGATGTAACAGAAGTTCGCCTGTTTGTATTTTTGGATTAAGGTTTGCACCCCTTCGTTTTCTGGTGACGACCGTCCAATCTCCATCCTCATTAGACTGGTCCGTTGCCTTTTCAGTATAAGGTCCAACACCGCCTTCGTTGATTAGTAGGGTCTTCTGAGGTTGAATAACCGCTGCGTAGCTTCCTAAAGGTTTAGCTGTAGCCACCGCTTTCTTGCTCACCTCCAATGTAGCTTGTCGCTTTTCCTTTCGCAGCTCTATTCGCTCCATCCTCATATCATCAGTTTTTTCCCCAAATATGATAGGTATGGTTCCCACAAGAATTGAGGAGAGAGCATTGTGAGAAGGAGAGAGAAAAAGTGTAGGAGAAGGGAAAGAGGGAGGGCGATGGCAGTGGAGAGCCATTCTCACCAAAGAGGAGAGGATCTACAGGTTTGAAACTTAGTCTAAAGGTAATTCATCACATTTGACACTTGATTTCATATTAAATAAATTTAAAAATTTAAAAATCTTGCATGTAAACACATCACTCGTCTAGAGTTTGAACGGTTTGTATTCATCATTTAAAGTCTATCTGATTGGTTTTAGAGCTAATGTCATTTAGACTGAAATAACACTGATATTATACTAGCTGGACTTGTAAATATATTTCAGTAATAATTGTTAGCACCATTCTTTTTTATTAAACTGAGGTTAGGTGCATTATAAAAAGATGTTTAGTTAACCAATTAACTTTGCTTGAAACTTAGCAGTTTTACGATCCGAGGAAGCAACACCTTCGGTGGATTTTCCTAAGGTAAGCATTTTTTTTTTTCCTTCGTCCTAATTAAACCAAAAAAAAATATCTGTGCGAGTCACGAATCTTTTTTACATAATTACATATGTTCGAATTTTATTTTAAAATCATAAATAAAAAATAATATTTTATCATGTAAACTTGATTGCTTTGGTTTTTACAAACACCATAAGAACCGAAAATGCTATTTCGGTCTGAATTTTTTTTTTTTGAGACCGAAATGTCATTTTGGTTTAAGCCATTTTTATAGATTTCGAAAAAAAAAATAATGGTAAAACTTGTGAAAACACCTTGAACTGAAATAACATTTTAGTTCTTATGATTTATGTAAAAACTAAAGCAATCAAGTTGGTTTGGTAAAATATTATTATTTTTTATTTAGGGTTTAAAAAAAAAATTCATATGTTCCCTGGATTTTGCTTATTCATTATATAATCTTCGGCAGTTTCTCATTGTTACAGTGTGCTTGTATAGTATAATCCAGATCTGTTTATCTCCGAGTCTTCTCATGATAAAGAGATTTTAAGAAGTTCATTAAATAATAAATATAAAACATATTTACATAAATAATCAATTAATAACGATGAAAATGGAGAATTCTTATCTTATGTAATATCATGTTGTAATTAGAAGTTGTAGATCCTTTATAACGAAATATCTCAATCAAGTTACTTCTGCTTAAATAAGCTTACTTAACGGAATGAATTATTCGGGTTCAGTTTGGTGAGGTCAAAAATTCTTGATTCGGGAATAATTCAGGTATAATTTAGAAATGATTCGGATCAGGGATCTCAGTCATGCAAGAGAGCAAAAAAATATATATATATTATGGGAAAAATTAGCAAATAATTTTTAAAATTTGAAAAAAGTTCATAAAATTTGCGAATTATTCGGATTTAATTCGATCAATGTTCGGTCAATCGAATAATTCGACGTTCGGTTCGGCATTATCAAAATAATGAATTATTCAGATTTAATTCGCAAATTTTGTGACTATGCTCATTTGACATCAGATCTGATATTAATAATTAACAATCTGGTTTAGGTGAAGAGAAGCAGGGAAGCAAAACCAGAAAGGATGGTTCCAACTGGGCCGAATCCTCTCCACCATGAAATTCCCAAGGCCCCATTAGCCTTCTCAACTAAGAAATTTGGGCCCAAATATAATACCAAGAAAAATCTAAAAGCCCAAATTCCTTGAGCTTATATATATATCCCCCCTAAATTCAGTTAATTTACAAAAATATCTATCTTTGGTTAGGTTTTCTCCCCACATTAGTTCTTTTGCTGTTACCTGAGCATGGTAGTGATTAATAAGGATTGATGCTTGTCTGCTGTAGATGTTGTGCCTATATTATTATGGCATCAGATAGTGCCGTGACATGATATAAATTGTTTAATTTCTTAGAATTTCGTTGCCAGGTTTTTTTTTTTTTGCATTGAAAAAATATTTATTTTAGTATTTAGATAAAGATGTTAATGTTACTAATCTGTTTTCTATGTACTCCTACGAAAAAAAATGATTGTACCAATAACCGCTTTAAACTTTAAAGCCGCATGTTTTCTTTTCTTCGGAAATACTCTTTTTTTTTAAAAAAAAAAATTGCTCGGTAATGGCTACCAAGTTTTTCTTTGAAAATACTCAAAATATGAAAGTTGTAGTGAATATATGCAATTTACTCAAATTGAAGTTATTATGAGAAACTTATGAAGTAAAATACTAACAATTGTCCATTGCTTACTAGCAATAGCATCAGTTCGTTGCTTTTACACCTTGTTGGAATGAAGAGTAGAAGCAGGGAGGGAATGAAAATAAAAGGAATTTTTTTCACGAATTGTGTTTAGTTGATAAAATTATATTGGAAGTAAAAGATTTAATCTTGTATAATTGTAATCAATATAATAAATTTTCCTTCCAATTTAGAATGCAATGAATGGGAAAAAAAATTGTTGTAAATATTTTCAGAGAAAATGACACAAATGCTCAAACCATCTTATCTAAATTTTTTTGTCACAAATCTATAACAGCTACCGGATTTTTCATTAGGAAGCTGATAATTGTACCCCAAACAAAGTACCCGCACGCGTCCCCCAACCTTCTAGAATGTCGGCGATAAAAAGATCAAGTTTTACTTTATACAGCGCAATAATAGTATCAATCTTTCTTTATTATACATAATTTTGCTGCATGAAGAGAAAAACGCTCTGTTAAAAAAATTAACAAAGGCACCACCAAATGCAGTGAAACAATCGGATAATTTAAACATATAAAGGAAAGCGTTTAAACAACTACGTTCAAGTGTTTAACTTTAATTGTAAATGAGTTAATTTTTTATTTTTTAAAATAAAAACGAATCCCCGAATTCGTCCCCGAGCATAAAATTTAAAGCTCTAAATTTGTACCAATACCCGAGCGTGTCCCCCACCAAAATGTTTACAGCTCTGAATTTTATGTTAGTCAAAACTACTAGTTCTAAGCAAGCAAAGCTCTATTAAATAACAATGAAACTACTGGTTCGAAACAACAATTGTTAGCAGCCTCATCAATTATTTTATGTTAGTCAAAACCCCAACAATTACAATTTCTAAGCATGCAAACCTCTGTTAAATAACAATAAAATTACTACTTCGAAACAATCATAAATTTAGAACTTGTCCCAACAATGCTAATTTCTAAGCATGTAAAACTCTATTAAATAACAATGAAACTACCACTTCGAAACAACAATTGTTTACAAAACAATATAAACCTGTGTGTAAAACATATAAACCTGTGCAAGTAAACCAATATATACTGGCAAGAAAACAACATTTTAAAGCATATAAACCTGTGTGTAAAGCATACAAACCTGTGCATGTAAACCAATATATATTGCCAAGAAAACAACATTTTAAAGCATATAAACCTGTGTGTAAAACATATAAACCTGTGCAAGTAAACCAATATATACTGGCAAGAAAACAACATTTTAAAGCATATAAACTTGTGTGTAAAGCATATAAACCTGTGCAAGTAAACCAATATATACTGGCAAGAAAACAACATTTTAAAGCATATAAACCTGTGTAAGTAAACCAATATATACTGGCAAGAAAACAACATTTTAAAGCATATAAACCTGTGTGTAAAGCATATAAACCTGTGTTTACAAACACATTTTAAAGCATATAAACCAGTGTTTACAAAAATTAAAAAATCTGTGTTACAAATATATAAACCTGTGTTTACAAACACATTTTAAAACTTATTCTTCAAATATATTTTAAAGCATATAAACATGTGTTTACAAACATTGAAAAATCTTCATTTAATGGATTACTTGTTTAAAATGAAGACTGTATTTTTACTTATTAAATATAAAAGGCTGTTAATTTGCATAATTAAAATTAGAACCAATCCCCCATCGCGTCCCCAAGCTAACTGGGTTTAAATTGTACTTTAAAGTACTTTAAAGTACATTTAAGTAAGTAGTTAATTAATGAATTGAGGACCATTAACAATCTGGGGGACTAATTCGGGGATTGGTGATTACAACTGTTTCTAACAGACTGTCCACGAAATTAAAGCGCAAGACAAAAGCATGCAAAGCTAACATTTAAAGCAATCAATGTAAAACTGCAATGCGTTAAAACAGCAATTCGTTAATTAATGAAAAATTAATAAATTACCGTTATTAGCGGACGGTTAAACCCAGTTAAACCAGTTCGGGGACAGGCTCGGATTTGGTGGCTCGGGGTACAAGAACATTTCTCTTTTCATTAACCTTCAAAATTTAAATTAATCAAACAAAAAATAAGATGGAAAGAAAAAATAAATTCATTTTTCCTTATTAATTATTCAAAAATAAAGAAATTAAATATATTATTTTCTTTCTATTCCATTCCATTCTATTCTCCACCTCCCCACCCTTCCTCTGCTCTCCATCCAAACAAGATTGATAATTGATATATTTAATAAATATATCTTGACTTCTACGTTCAGAATTAGGGAAAATTCAAAATATGGAAGTTGTAAATCTCTAAATCAGCTTGCTAAATACATCTATTTTACTCCAATTGGAGTTACTATGAACAATTTATAATTAAAATATTATCAGCTGTACGCCATTATTTTTCTTAATCTTTTAATTAATTACTCCTGATTTTTAAAATTTGTATATTTTTAAAATATTTTAAATACGATGCCTTGGGATTATGTAAAATCATATAATGAATTTTCAAAACCGAATTATAACTTTGGTTCGGTTCAGAATTTTTAAAACCGAAAATAACCGAACCGACCAAACTTTTATATATTATAAATTTGATCCGGACCGCTTCAGTTTATTTCTTAATCAATTGCTTTAAATACTTCAGTTTATTTTTTAATATTCCAATTTATTTCTTAATACTCTGGTTTATTTCTTAATATACTTCGGTTTATTATAAATTAATTGTTTTAAATAATAAAAATAATATACTTCGGTTTGAACTGAATAAACTGAAATAAAATTTTGGTTCGGTTGGGTTCTATTTTTGAAACCAAATTATGACTTCGGTTTGCCTAGTTCGGTTCGGTTGAAATGAATACGGTGCGTTTGGATGAATCAAGGAATAACTCGAAATAGCAGCTATTCCTGGGTTCGAAATAGCTGCTAACCCAACATTTCATAGAAATAGCAGAATAACAATTTACTCGAACTATTCTTTTGTTAAGAATAGTATTTTTTTCACTCAAACGTGTTGTGCTGAGATAGCTCGTCAAAAATAGTAGCTATTGTTGAGCCTTTGTCACCCAAACGTAGCAAAGGAACGATTTTGTTTTAGCATAATGTTACGGTTCTAGTAAGCCCGGCCCAGTCAGCCTGCTGTGTTCTCTGCTTTAGTCCCCCAAAAGGTTGCTCTGGAAAAATAGGAGGGAAAATGGTGGCCACACTTGCTCTATCTTCTTCTCTCCTCTCCAATCCTATCAAAGGTACGATCTTTTCTTCTCTAACACTAACAGGTATTGAGATCTTTGCGGACAACAGCTAACTTATTTGAATTATCTGATTCTGACAGCAATTTTCCAGGACGTGAATTCATACGCATCAAATTATTTGCTTTTTTATTTTTAATAAATGTGACTTGTATAAGTTCATCAAATTATTTCCAGGAGAATTTAATCATAGAACATTGGCTGGCTTGAGTTCGCAATGGAGAACAAATCAAATTGCCAATGCTTTTAGTAATCGGAGGAGTTCTCGCAAAAGGCTTCCATATGGTGCTGTTGCATCTCTGGTCCACATAAGAACTTTTCTCTAGTTTGAAGTTATTTTTGTTTGGTTTTTCCTCCTTTTTGGGACATCAAGTTTCCTTTGCTTTCAATTACAGTTTTAGTTATTTATATTAACAACTTAGGTGCTATAATATTGATTTTTCTTAAAGCGGTGACATAAAAATTTGGTAATGATTTATTATTTTTCTTTGATATTCAGCTTGGAAGAAAGCCAAAATCTGTCAAAAGGGAAGTTGTGATCCCTGAACCAGACTTTCGGTTACCTATTGCTATATTTGGTAAGATATTTCATATTATAACTTGAACAAATACAAAAAGTCTTTTTTAATGAACATCTTCATCAGAGGTGGACGCAAGATTTCTGTCAAGGAGGAGCATGGATCGGGTACTAGATAAAATAAACAATCAACATAATAAGAAACAATAAAAATAATATAGTCTTACATAATAAAAAACAAAAAACAAAATGATATCATTTTACATATTAAAAACAACAAAGTTGATCCGGGCCCGTAAATTTCTATAAAAACAACAAAGTTTCTCATTAATGGTGATTCTGGACTGGTCTGACGGGCTTTTTAGTTCCAGAGAGGGGCAAAGTGGTATTGAATTTGTATTTTCCACTTAATTTTAAAATTAAGAGAGAGGCAGCTGCCCCCTTTGACTGTGTGTGGGTCCGCCCCTGATCTTCATCCTTTTCTTATTTGTAGAATTTCTGAAATGAGAAATATATTGTCTTGTGCCAGGTATAGGTGCTGGATTTGCATATGCTGACAATTTGTTGGCAGCTGCTCCTATAGGTCTTTTAGGACTTCTTCTATTCTTCCAGGTTGGCTTTGCATAATAAAGTACCATCTCTTGTCTGATCAGATTATCACTGTTGTAGTAATTCCCTTGTAAATTTATTTCATGTGGATAACAAGGTGATGTTAATCAGTTCGAAAAAAGGTTAATAAGCTTATGCGGTATTTTTTATTTTTATTTTCAGACAACTAGAGTGAGATTTGTCTTTGATGATGAGGCATTGGTATTCCCTTTCTACTATTTAATAAAAGAAATTCGTATAAATAAAATTATGTTTTCTAGTGATTAGGAATTAATCAACTTGTGTGCTTAACCAATTTAGGAGGTAAAAGTTGGGAACCAGTTGGAGGAATCCGGTGAAAATGTATTTGTTGGTGGGAAGAATCGTTGGAAGTAAGCATGCAAAATTTCACCTTATGTTTTTGTTATAATTTTACATTTTGTTTTCAAAGTTAAATTTTATGGTAACTTCAATAGATACTCTACATTTGTGAATTGGGAGCTATGGTGGCCGCAGTTTCCAATTCTGGTGTATTTCAAGGAGACACAGACCAAACCCGAAGGACAAATTCACTTCTTTCCAGTTATATTTGTGAGTTTCTTGAATACCTTTTCAAAAGATCTTCTTATTCTTCAAAGCCTTTATTCCCAAACAAGTTGCTGTAGACTAGAAATGAAATCCAACCGGAATCAGCAATACAGAAACTTCCCAGGAGGTCACTCATCTTAGTACTACTCCTGTCCAATTCGTGGGGGTTTCATTTTCACAAAGAGACTGTTTTTTTACCGCTGGCTCATCAAGCCTATCACAAACCCTCCTCTTTTTTCCTGACTTGGGACAGGCTGTGTAGAAACTACTCAAAAATCAAATATTACTAAAGATTTCAAAACCATTGCACACAGTATATATAGTACTGTTATAATGGTAACAGATTGGATTGGGTCAGGTTTGACTTTGAGCATGTCTTCCAGGCTAGGTCAGATTTTTTGCCAGTTCTGGAAACAACAATAACAAGCATGCTAAATCTTTGATAGTTAATAACTTTTTAGTGTTTTCTAACCACCAAAATAATCAACCAAAACCTGGAGAACAAACGAGCAATGAAAAGTGCAAGGATAAGCAGATTGATGCCTGATACACTGAGATGGAGTCTAGATAAAATGCTTTCTGTTTTAGTTTCTTTTAGTGGGAGCTTATTTGGGTTGCTTTCTTTTTCTGTTGTACAGAATGGAAGACAACTATATGATGTAATGGTAGAAAGAGCGGGCCCTTCAAAGACGAGTTCTCCAAAATAACTTCGTCAATATTTAGCTTCTCTTTTATTTTTCTCTAATCTTAAAGCATTAGGGTTTTGAGTCAAAGATGCTTGAGTAATGCAAATGTCTTTGTGCTTGAGGTTTTTTTTCTAAACTTGTCTCGATTGTGTAACTATAATCAATTTATATATAGAAGCAATAGTTGAGAGGGAACCTTACAAAGTTGTACTGGTCATGCACCATACAGTGCTATTGTGTTAATGTCCGAGGCTTGTAGCCTCCAATTCTAATGAAATATAAGTCATAAAATGGCTCCACCGCATACGGATTCAGCAGATCGGTGGTGCAAACATCTTTGTGCCTCCATGGATTTTTTTTTTTTTTTTGTAAAATTTAAATTAATGGTGCTTGTTTTGTTGAAAATATTAAATTTTGTTCTATTTAAAAAAAAAAAAATCAACTATACGAGTCAATGACTTGTGAGAGCTGTTCATCTTAAGTGTTTACTTTTGCATATCTTTAACAATAATTTTGTTGCGTTTAATACGTATTCATCGAAAATGTGTGTATGACTATTTTAAACATTTAGTATTTCTATCAAAAATTATCCTAGTCAATATTTAACTAGCTTTTTAAAATTTATGAGTGCTCCTTTCTTCTTTTTTTTAATTTTCTTTACTTTCTTTCTTCTGATTTCACTTTCTCTGTTTGGTTCTCTTGAATTTCTTTATTTTCTTTCAATTTCTATTTTTCAATGACTCAGAACTATTGAGACTTTTTTTCAAAGTTTTATTTTATAACAGGTTTCAGTTCGAAACCTGAACTTGTAACTGATACTGGCAATATACAAATAAGGGCCAATCCTTATTTTTCCTCGAGAAATTAACGATTGCTCCTATAAGATTTGGCTAACGATAGTACAGAGGTCAAATGGTAGGCCATCATTGTACTTTTGTACGAACACTAGGTATGATTTGAAAAAAAAGTAAATGTACAAGTGTTAAAGAGAACTATATGAATGTTAAAAAAAAAAAAAAAAAATACTTTTGTTAAAAGTTAACTCGTTTAATACTAGACATATATAGAGTAGAACTAGGGTGTTCTTTCAAGTCTAAAACTAATTGAATTGACTTTAAAAGATAAATTTAAACTGTTAAAATCAGTCTACTTTATGTGTGATATTAAAGTAGTGATATGTCCACATGTAAAAAAAGGATTAATTTTGAAATTCATTTTGCATAGAGTCAAGTAGTCAAAATACGTTCAAAAAATAAATGCATTAAAATTAATTTATTAACCTTCTAATTTTGAGCACTTAACTTTAAACTAAATTAATTCAAATGTTTAAAATTTTTACATGTAGACACATCACTCGTAAAGTAAGCAAATTTCAATAGTTCGGATTTGTCATTTGAAATCAATTTGACGGATTTTAGACTTGAGTTCACCAAGAGGCTTGATGAACTTAAGAACACTCTAGTTCTATGAGAAAAACGAGTTAGGCTATTGTGCTTCATGAAGTATGACATGCCCTGTGACTTTAAAATTCAAACAGTCAATCAAAAACATTCAATATGATATCTATATGAAATTGTGCTGGGAGACAGAACTTTTGGAAATTTTACTATTTTTTTTAGAAAATTTTAAAATCGCTGTTTTTTACGATCCAAAATTTTCTGAAAACAACAATTTTAAAAAATTCTAAAAAAATAGTAAAAATTTCCAAAAATATGAAATTTGATCTCAAAAAACATTTCATAATGGAGATCAGGTTGAACGATCCAGATCAACCTTTTAAACTTCACAAACATAAATATGAGTATGGAGTAAAATATGTCGTTTATTTTATGAAACACCGTAGCCCAACTCTGAAAAAAAAAAAAACTAATTTATTATTAAATATAACTTATCAAATGTTTACAGAAATAAGATATATATTAAAAGAAGCTAACTTCTAAACATATTTATATAAATGTATATAAAATTGGACATTTAAAGGGCTGAATTTAGTTTCCTTTCTATATCTCATAATCACGCAATTGACTGGTTCAGTTGTTTATTTTCCTGCGGGAACAAACAATCCGACATATTATTGGTAGGTCCTAAAAGGTGTTCTACGCTATATTTTTTTGCATCAGAATAATTTGAGGAAGATAGAAAAGTCCATAAAAATTATGAAAATTTGATATTTTGCTCTAGTAAAGTTATTTTTTGAAGAGAATCTCAAGGGTAACGACATCCAACCTGACCCATAAAAAATTGATCCGTTATGTTAACGGGTCGGATTCAGGTACAGGATTCTCTGGACATGATGCAGGTTAGTTCAGATTTACAAGTCATCTTGCAGAAATCAGTGCAGCTTCTGAGAACTTCCATGGGTAACAACGATTGAACATATAAAATAAATGCTACATACTGCCCAAAAAAATAGACCATGGATAATAAGACCTCTTACAGTCGACAGCATTCAAATTCACAAGCAGCTCTAATGAGTATATTCTTGCAACCGAAAGTAACAACAGTTTTCACAAGTAGGAATTGTAGCCGCCTCCAAGGGGTACTCTTGGTCTAAAATCAGCCTCCACATTTATGCATGGACAGCATCTGAAGCCAACACTCTGAAAAAATCAATGAGCTAGCGAGTAAGAACACTTGGCACATATATAGATTCATTTAGTTACCAAGTATGCAGAGCAATATATAACAAACCCAAATAACTTACCGGCATACTTAGTATAAGATCTTGATTATTTACAACCACTGGTAGAGCTCTTCTTGCTGAAGCTGGGATAAATCTCAGAGCTTCAAGAGCTTTTGCAGCAGAAAGTACCATATAATCACTAAATCCAACCTCTGATTTGTTAAAAGAAGTACCAGGATCAACACCTTTTTCAATATAATGGCTTCTATAAACTTGCCCAAGAAACAGCCAATCAGCATCCACCATGTGGCGGATTGTGACTTCCTTCTCACTGCTAGACTGACAGAACTGACAATGATGGTCTACATTTTTGTTTGAAGTACTGTAGTATACTCCATAGGTAATCAAAAATCTACTCATGAAATGACATGCATGTCCAGGTTCTAAATGCATGCTCAAAGTGCCTTCAGAAGTTCTTTTATGCAACTCACCTTTACCAGTCTTTGCTTCTTTTGAGCTAGAGAACCTATTTTGCTCCTCTAGTTGCAACAAAGAGAGCTCCTTTAAAGTAAAATCACCAATTAAGTTGATCTTCTTTGCTTCATTTAGAATATCCATAGGTGATTTTGCATGTACAAAAGGTACACTGGATTTTTCATGAATCAGTAAATTAGAACGTAAATTTAGCTCACTAATTATGTCCCCAGTTTCAGTATGTAATCTGCTTTCTTCAAAATGAAAATCTGACAAACAGTTGTACAAAGTGGATGCATTCTTTGATGAATCAAGTGACTCAACAGAAAAGGAGACATCGATTTTTCTTCCTTTTGATCCTGGAGCAGGGGAGAGGTTGCAACCAGCCACAGTAAGAGAACTCTGCACCATAATTAATAACTAAGTAAAAAATATTACTCATTCAACTGGAATAAAAGTTAATCAAGTAATTTTACCTTGCATGGCATGCCACGAGTGTAGTCCAAGAGTAAACGGGAGGACCTACCACGAACTGGCCGATGCTTTTGGGCTATAAACTGTAAACTCAAAATTTTTGTACTGCTAATTGTGGTGTTGATAACAAAAGCAAGATCCAGTCAATATTTGAAAAATCAGCTGTATAAAAAAGAGTTCAATTGACCTGTATGACAGTGGTCATGTATTGAGTGAGGCAGAGGTCATCAACCTCTGTAGGATTGAGCTTCTCTAAATCAATGGTAGCATAGCCAAACTGAAACAAATTAACATCCAGCTCAATTCTTCTCAAACAAATTTATGTACCAAAAAAATTATACAACAAAATGCAGAAAAGAAAACTAAAGAATTACTGGTGTCAGGACACACCAGCCAATTAGGAAGTAGACTTTTATCTCTCATAACCTTTTTTTTTTTTTTTTTTTGCATTTTGCTTGCTAATTTTGTTCTTTAGTTTCTATAGTATGGTGGAAATACTTTAGTTGTGCAAAATATAAAAAAAGAGGCCCATTTAATAGAATTTAACGGTGCTTGCTCTGGGCTAATATCAAGCTTTTACTACGCAACTTCAAAGAACTAGAGAAAAAACCTCACTGATTGTCAGAGATTGACTTATCAGCTCTCGGCAAACTTTATCAACATAAGCTCGTGTTAGCCGGCATGCAGATATAAGACTCTGCACTTCTGACCAAAATGAATCTGAGATATCAAACACAACATTTCAGAGAAGAAACTAATAAATAAATAAAAAACTACGAAACATAAGACTAAACTTACATGATGACAAGCTTGCCAGTGATGAGCGAATTCGATTTCGTGCAAACATCATGCTTTTATTTGTTGGATCCTCAACCCATTCTAGATTGCTTCCTTGACAAATCTTAAGATAATACACTACTCGTTAAACTATGAATCGCTGCCTTGGTAAGCCAGGATATTGAAATGTCAAAAAAAAAAAAAATGTTGTTGAGCTTGCTTACTTTATAGATGTCATGTTTTGAAAATTCAAGCATTGGTCTAACAAGTAATACTCCTTGGTTTGGAGAGATCTGCTGTGGAAATAATTGTGAAACAAAGGCCATTCCTGCAAGACCCATAACTCCACTATTGCGAGACAGCCTCAGAACCAAGAGCTCAGCCTGCACGAATAATTTTCATGAACTTGCAGAAAAGCAAAATAGAAGAAATATTGGATATCTACCTAGAAACCACTCCTTGAATACACCAAGTTGTAAGTGTACCACTTACAAATACACCATGTTGTAAATGTAAAAGTTATGCAACACAGGAAGTGGAGATATAGCAGAAAAAAAACCTGGTCATCAGCATGATGAGCAATAAGCAAGATGCTGAATTGTTGCTTAATGCAAAGGTCTACAAAATGTTGATACCTGCTTGAATTAAAAAACCAAGATAAAAATATTATTGTAATAAATTGGCCTTGAATGTGCAAGATATTTTGATAATAAATTAAACTTGTTTGTGTTAAATTTATATGCAAACCATTTAAAAATAAAATGCAAAGAGATAAGGTATTGCATTTCTTAAGAAGAAATTACCTCATTTCACGAGCAGCCTCTTGCAAATGGCCTTGCTTCGGCCGTCCATCAGGCCAATCACAACAAACAATCTCACATCTAACACCTAAAGAACAAATAAAGTAACCAAATGTTAAAAGTAAAACCAACAATGACAACACAAATGCACCTAACTACACAATTTGATTTCTTACCCATTTTATGAACCCTATCTCGTACCAGATTAGCCTCATCAGAGCTCTCAGGCCGCAACCTGTGGTCCACCACAATCCCTAAAAGACCATCTACAAATCCTGACACCTCATTCTTCTTAACCGAGCCGTCAGATTTCCATCCAGCACTTAAGGCACACAACGCCATGCTGTCGGGCCCACCAGAGACTCCCACAGCTTCCAAAGGAAATAGCAACAGATTTATGAACAAATGTAAGTTTATTCGAGTAAAAGAGATAAAAGAGAAAAACACTGATGTAGTACCGATTCGGTGATGGGGCTTGATGCCAGCAATGGCCATTCGACGAGCGAAGGTCTCCTTGTAGGCTGAAATATCAGTAGCTGACATGGCACATCGGTAGATTATACGGCGGAGAGGGAGACACGGACTTGCGCGAGTGCTTAGAAGCATGGATGCATATGCCATCCCTCCTTTTGCTCAGCTCGCAGTAGTACTAGAGTACGGCTGGGGAGACGGGAGAAACTATAATCTCATTTGAAGATAAACTGGGCCGCAGATCAATAGGAAAGGCCCAATCTTACAAGCAGAGACATAGTGGGCTACGTGGTATTATTTTTGGGTCCAGTCTAGTTTTTTTATCAGGGCCCAAAAAATACGTCCAGTAAATACAAAATGGATCCCATAGTAAATTTCAAGCAAAATTGAAATCTCTTTACAGTTCTCTAATTTCTTACAATGTCCGGTCGTGGAAACCGGAAAGGGAGGCGCCAAGCGCCGTTTTTTTTTTAGTTGCCACCTGAATAAATATAAATTAATTAAATACCATCTGTTAATTCGGAATTGAGATTCCGCCACGAACTCTAACTCAATCCGCGCACGGATCTCACAGTCGAACTCCTACTCAATATGCGGACCAATCCGAACTCTCCCTGAATCCGCGCACGTATCTGCACGCGTAACGGGTCCGCGCGCCGACCCGTCCGCACCCTGGGTAAGAGTTCGTGGTGGATTTCGTATTTAACCCGCGCGGTGTGTGATTGTCACCATCCCAGTTGGTGCCCTCTCCCTCAGCGCAAAACAGAGCTGCATATCAGGGTTTTTTTTTTTTTTTTTTAGTTAAAGTTTTTATTTAATTATTTTATTTAGTAGTTTAGTTAGATTTAGGATTTAGGTTACCAAAATAATAGTATATTGTAATATTTGTGTATTTAGATCAATTTAGAATAGAATTGTATTTATAATTTAGAATTGTATTTGTGATTTAGAATTTATAAATGTACAAATTTAGAATTGTTCAATTTAGACCATTTATTTTATTTAGACCAATTTAAAAATTAATTAATTTATAATTTATAATTTAGACTAATTTAGAACTTAGACCAATTATTGTAATTAGACTAATTTAGAAATGCATCAATTTAGAAAGGCACCAATTTCCAATTTTGAATTTAAACCAATTTAGAAATGCACCAATTTAGATTAAAAAGTTAGACTAGTGTCCAAAAATTATAATATATCAAAATTGAGTAGAAATGTACCAAATGAAAATTTTATTTTTTTGAATTACCGTAGATTGTATAATTTTTCTGAAAAATTGATAAAATTGATGTTAGGATGGCGTCAACCAGCGCTAGTAATGGAAATCGTACGCAAGATGATTTACAGTTGGATTTATCACTGGCTCGTACCATATTTCTAAATATGATGAAAGAGAGTATCAGTCCTCTTTGCTGGTATAAATTTGAGGAGCACAAAATCATAAACTCATATGTAAGTTTACGTTTTGAGCAAATAATTTATATGTTTGTTTAAATTTTCATTTTGACAAAATAGGTAAGTTATATGTTTGTTTGTTATGAAATTGAATGCAGACTCATACCTTGACGACGACGCGAAACAATCAGATGAATATCCTCTACGATAATCGATACGCTCCTGCATTAAAGAGTTTGGGTTTGTGGCATGTCTCACAGTTGACACCCATTGTTGCAGATGTCGCGCTTCTATCTGGATTGGTCGAAAGGTGGCGGCCGGAGACACACACATTCCACCTGCCTATTGGAGAGATTACGGTGTCTCTCCAGGATGTGAGTTGTCTCTGGGGACTACCTATTACTGGACGAGCTGTGACAGGTGTGGAGTACGGGGAATTTACACGGTTAGTTGAAGACCTGTTGGGCCCAAATCTGATGAAGGAAAGGACACTCAAGAGGTCGAAGGGTGTATCTAAGAATGATATTAGCATTCCCTATTTGCGTGCGGCATTCAAGTAAGCTTTATTTTTAATAGTAATTATTTGATTGTAGTTTCATACTTTGTACTAAAAATTAAATCGTACTTATAGAGGGAAATTGCGAGAAAATGCACCTTTGGAGATGGTTGATCGGTGGACAAGGGCTTACATCATGGAGTTGTTTTCTTGCTGGTTGTTTCCAGATTCATCTGGGAACACCATCCCTGCTTGTATGCTGGAGTGGCTGAAGGATCTGGCAGACCCTCCACAAATGAATTGGGGTGCGGCAATCTTGGCGTGTCTATATCGAGGTTTATGCACTGCGTGTCGGGTATAAATTTCTCTTCTTATTGTAATATTAATAATTATTTTATGTTATTGTATTAAAAATAACTACAAATTATTGAAAATAGGTCGACAAGAAAAATATCTATGGTCCGATTGGTCTCCTTCAGCATTGGTCGTGGACGAGATTTCCATTTGGTCGTCCGCAACCACGAGATATCGGTTGGGCTCCAAACTGGGGTAGGCCGAATGAGGAGACATGTCCTACGTATGCTCAGAGATTCTGCTCTAGAAAGACATATGTTGCAACTCCGCACGGTAAGCCTTCAGGAGTTCAATTTTTCAGAACTCAGTTCGAGCAGATAACTCCAGATCGACATGTCGAGTAGAGGCCGGATGATTTTCGCGTCGAGGTTTTTGAAGAAGATGAAGAGCCTCACTCCTTCTTAACAAAGCTTCCTTCAATCTGCAGACACGAGCGACAATACTGGTTTGCTCAGGTGCGAGTTATTCTTTTTTATGTCTCTAGTTTAAAAAATTGTAGTTTAAAATATTCACTTGAACTATGAAATGATTTGCAGGTACCGCTTGTTTACTACCAAGTTGTTGAGCATCATTACTCTGGACGGGTAATGAGACAGTTTGGTATGGCTCAGTATTTTCCAGTCCCGGATCCTATCACAAAGGATACCTGGTATGAGTGTCACAAGGATCTGTGCACTACGGTGATGAAGGATTGGAGGACGGAGCACGCCCTGCATGTCCAGCGACTGGAGCTATGAGTTCGGACGACATGGTTCTCGACATGTTTCAGAGTTATGCTTTCGAGGAGTATGACCAGCAATATCGCCAGTGGTATCAAGAAAATTGTGCATTTACGGTGTACATGTTTGGTCAGATCTCAGAGATTAATGAGAAACCACTTCATATACCACGCGACGCAACATCTACTCAGTATGGCTTCATTCCCAGCGCTGGTCCTGCTGCACAGATTGTAAGTTTAAAAGTTCTTATCTCCCTTTTAACCTACAAGTGATCATCTCTTGACTTGCAATTTAGAATATTGATCAAATGGTTTATTCACAGGTACTTATGAACATCAAGCAAGTTCTGAGAAGTGCAAAATATGGAATCACAAGAGGTTGGAAGAAGATGGGAAAGATTATGTTGTGCATGTCTGCATCCCCGGTGGTCGTTGCCGGGTACAAGGACCAGCTAGACAAGATCCTGAGGCTAGCGGATCTTTCAAAATACGAGGATTTGGCGTATATGGATGATGCAGATTCTGCAGAGCAAATGAGCACATCAGAGCCAGATTTTTCAGAGATCTTGTCTGCACCGACACCTGAGGCAGAATTTCAGCGATTTGGAAACGATGTGGTACGTGTATTTTTATAATAACTTATTGAGTCTTCAAAACTTTATTTATTAACCTTTTTTTTCAGCAAGATATGCCGCGGTTTTATGAGCCGACTCAACAGACTCAGCAGGATTTTCAGTTCGACTTAGGTTCTCAGTACGGAACCGCATATACTCAGGATTACCCCTCTCCTCAGTTTTATACACAGGATGAGCCACTACCAGAGGAGAGTGCACCAGTGTACCAAACTGAGACAGGTCGACCTCCGCAGGACTTTGTAGAGGCTGCTGCAGCTTCTATTTTCGGTCATGAGGAGGTTTTGTTTGGACAGATACCAGAGGAGACTCCACCACAGCCACCGCGGTAGTATACACCTGCTTTCAATTTCTTAGGTTCAGAGATTGAGGAAGAAGATGACTCAGAAGAGGATGACTTGGGGCGCGGCAAGAGACATAAGATTGCGAGGGCGCCATACACACCACCGACCAATTAATTAGTTGACCTTTATGTAGTTATTCAGACTTTTCAGACTTTTATTTTATTGTTTGGTTTGTTAGTCGGACTTTTATTTTACTGTTTGGTTTGTTAGTCGGACTTTTATTTTACTGTTTGGTTTATTAGTCGGACTTTTATTTTACTGTTTGGTTTGTTAGTCGGACTTTTATTTTACTGTTTGGTTTGTTAGTCGGACTTTTATTTTACTGTTTGTTTGTTATTCGAACTGTTATTCTACTGTTTGTTTGTTATTAAGACTGTTATTTTACTGTTTGGTTTGTTATTCGAACTGTTATTCTACTGTTTGTTTGTTATTAAGACTGTTATTTTACTGTTTGGTTTGTTATTCGAACTGTTTATTTTGGTTTGTTTACGTCTGCCATACACATTCAAACAAAATACGAGTATACCATTCAAACTAATCAATTCGACTTTAAGTTTACAATAAAAATTAAAATACACTACCGACTTCAAGCAAAACATGAATACATCATTCAAACTAATCAATTCGACTTTAAGTTCACAATAAAAATTAAAATACACATAAGTTATCCTACAATACAAAACAAAATACATAACATAAGTTCTACCACCTCTTGAACGATGAAACTGCATTGAGAAAACGTGCATGTTAAAACAAATTTTTTTTTCTGAACGATCCAAATTATTGTTCTAACTTTTTAAAAAAAAATACCTTATTGAGTATTTCCCCTCGCATCCCTTCTTCTTCTCGCATTCCTCTCGAGAGTTTCTCTGCTGGTTTGGTGACCCTTTTGTCGTCCTTCCAATACATCCATCCACATTTGGATACGGTTGTGCCGTCTCCTACCCAACTTCACCATCCGCTGCTCTGGAACTAAGACATCTTCATCGTGTGCCGGCCAATCACATTGATTGTCATATACATGAAATTCACCACTCCATGTGTCGATGAGTGTTTGAATGTTGTAATAGTAATTGACGAAGTTATTTGGATCCAGGTTCCTATAATGTTAACACATTAGTAAGTAATGTCGTCCTTACACTCAAGTTTGAAATTAA
>JARJHM010001137.1:0-65804 GCA_033356055.1 Carex pumila | reverse complement strand
TTAATGGATATTTTTTGCTATTATGGTTTCCAATAATTTCATGATGCCAAATTAAATAACGAAGCCTTTAATGTTAGACCAGGTGGATATATATATGAGATATGCTTTTGAACGTTTTAGGTCCGCGTGGGGCTGGAATGAACGACTAGATTTATATATACATGCGTGGTAAATTGAACCAGTGGGCAGTGGCACAGCACGTGGCGTGGTGATCCGTGTGCCATCTTTCATTTTTTATTATCGTACCAATCTGTTTTGCTTAATTGCTCTCATTAGCCTTTACTTATGTAGTTATGTTGGTTGTTTCTTTTTTAGGTACTTATATTGGTCAGCCTCGATCGACCTCACGCCAGTCGAATTCGCATCATAAACTAGTTGAAAGTTTGAATTTATTGACATGATCGTTAAATGAGTTATGGGAATTTCAATTTGAACCGAATTGATTGAATTTTAATTTGACAGTCCGAATTTAAATTCAAGTTTTGAGTTAAAGAAATCCGACCTCCTTTTAGTCGGTAAGAACCCACGGAATTTGGCTACGATTTAAAAACAAAATTCCCTTCTCTGATATTTTTTTCAGGTTGTATGTTGTAAATTGTTTTCCTTCACTATTTTTAGTTGTGGCATAAAGGGTGGAATAAAGAGTTTAGATCTCGTTATTTCACCAAACATACTTTAATTGAGCTGGATTAAGATGACATAAGTCAATTTTTAGACCGACTTAAATTAAACTATCTCACATGGTGGTTTAATTTTTATGCCACCTCGTGATCTAACTTGAATAATTATAATAATATTTTATTTGCATATAATTAATATATTATTATTAATAATTATATAATTAATATCGTATATTGTTAATATATTAAATAATTATTATAATAATATTATATAATTAATATTCTTTTATTAATAATTATTATTAAAAATAATTATATAATTATTATGTTATATTGTTAATATATTAAATAATTATTATACAATATTGTAATATATTATAGTTATTATTAATATATTAGTATTGTGTAATTAGTATCTTATTAATGATATATAATATTATAATATATTATAGTTGTTATTGATATATTAATACTATATAATTAGTATCTTATTGTTAATAGTTATTATTAATATATAATTATATAATTAATATTTTATATTGTTAATATATTAGATAATTATTTTAATAAGATTACATAATTAGTATTAATTTATAATTAATATTTCATATTATTAATATATTAAATAAAATTTATAATAATATATAATATATTACAATTATTATTAATATATTAATATTATATAATTAGTATCTTATTATAAATAATTAATCAATTTAGGTTTTCAAAATTTTGATCCTTCACCAACTCTAACCAAACAAGGAATAGTTTAAGTTATGATTTAACTTTAGGCCTCAACCAAACACGAATAATTTAGAAAGTTAGAATAATCAATTTACGTCTTCTTAGCTTTAGGCACAACCAAACATGAGATTTATGTACATTTAGAACTTTGAGGACTTTGAGCACAAATTTTTCAAATAAAGCCTAAAGTATAGCAAATTTTTATACATTTTTTTTGATAATATTTTTATACATTACAAAATAAAAAAAATCTTGGATGTATGAAAATTTTATAGTATTTTTATAAAATGTTGTTCAAATTTAAAGATTAATTATAGATGTTTCTTAATTATTGAATAAATATGAGCTAATTTAAAATTTGAGTGGTCATTCACTATAAAATCATTAAAATTTAAATCTGATTAAAAGATAAATATCTTTTAAATCGATTCAAATTTGATACATATGTAATTTAAAAAATAAATCTATTTTTTCAATTTAAAAATGTTTTTTTTTTTATGTATATAACATACAAGTTATATGTGCTATATGTAAAGTAAGATAGACGGCAAAATTATTCTTAAAAGATTTGTTATTTTATACTCGAAAGTTAATTTTCCTGTAATAAAACATTGCATTTGTAAATTGTTGTCCTTATCTAAATTTTGAATAAAAAAAATGTTTGTGTGGAACTGTGAAGAACTGCGCGCGCATCGGGACCCGGGTTCATTGTCTATTTGCAGTTGGATCAGTTCGTATGAATTTGAAAAATGAAGAAGAAATTAATATTTAAAATATGTCGTGGGGTCTCAGAAGCTTCATGGCTTCATGCTCACGCGACTGAACCTGAAGAAGGAGATAATCATGAGAAGTTTCTTAATTCTTAGCCACAGGTGTCACCATTCTAAAAACTATGCGCCACCGATTTTGTATCTGTTCATGTGCAAGCATAGAGACAAAATCCAAATACATGAATAATTACATAAAATAAAAGCTGTTGTGATTAGGATCCGATACCCGTCTATTAAAAAATATTTAATTTATTATAATATATGTACATGCATCAAATTTTTTAACGTTTTGAGAAAGAAAATAATTTTTGCATGTATCCGTTAATAATCGTAAAATTTGTAAATTCGTAAATAATTCACAATTTTAGTGATTAGGATATAATGCATGTATACTTAAAAAATAATTAAATAATTTTATATAATGCATATACATATACATATATTTTCTTTTATGTTTTGATAAAGAAAACAATTTTTGTGACTAATTAGTGAATAGTTTGTAAAGTTTGTAAATTCACAAATAATTCCCGAATACCAAGATATTGAAAATGATTAATTCATAAATATTTTTACCATTCTTGCGATCTGTCCGGAGCTACAAATTAGAAACTAAAGTATACACAAGACGAACAACTCGCTTATTTAATATATTTTGAACTTTGAGTTTCTGTGTTTCAATGAAATATTCTTCGTTCCAAATAAAAATGCACAAGTATAAAAACAAGTTATAATATCTTTATTCGACAGAACATTTTTTTTATTGATTATTCAGTTTTTCTCTGTTATATTTAAATATTAAATTTTGCGCCGGAGATTCCAACCATTGCTTAACAAAAGGTTACATGTCAAGTACTGATAGCAACCGTTAAAGTGTTATATGTTTTCCGATGTATGTATGTTGTGGTACTGGTATCTCATGATTTATGAGACAGACGGATCATAGGCATAAGACATTCGTTTGAAAAGCACTGCACGTTGATGTGATCTAAACAGTGATTGACAACCAAAATTAGATCAGGTTGGTAGAGATAGTAGACAATCTCGAGTTCCGAACCGGTACGGTTCTGGTAACCTGTACAAAATTAAAGACACTGATCACTACCAGTATTCTGTCTGTACAGGCTTTCTTAGGAATTTCAAATGTTTTATTAGAGATTTGGGCCTTAATATTCTGGTCATCAATATTTAAGTCCAGTAAGGCCCGTGCCTATTACAATAGGCTTCTCACTTTATTCCAAGGCCCACAAAGAGACCCAATAATCTCAATTTTGATTATAATTCGGTTCTTGTTTTTTGCATAACCTGAATGAGAAAGGGGCACATCCGATGCGCATTGGACTCAAATCGGTCCGATATTTACTCAGAACTGTATGATTCATTCCATAGTTTGTGCGTATTTAATTTGTACATATATTAAAACAGTGCACATCAATTACAAATCGGACGGTTCCAAAAACGCCCCTCTTCCAAATTCTAAGATGTAATCTATTGGTCTTAAACCAATCGGCAAAGAATAGTGACGCTGACTGATTTGACTACCACAGTGCATTATTAGAATTCATATCACAAATTTACAATTAAGTCTAACTTCAGAGGTATAATCTTTTTAATTCTTTTCGGCATAGAATAGTGACGCTGACTGATTGACAACAACAGTGCCGCCTAAGGGCTTTTCACTCAAAACAAAAAAGAAAAAAAAAAAGACAACAACAGTGCATTATTAGAATTCATATCACAAATTTACAATTAAGTCCACCTATAATCTTTTTAATTCTTTTGTCCTGCTGATTGATTTTCAAGGGTATTTTCGGTACTGCTGGGTCGTCCCCAGTCTTACACGCTCCACTCGCCGAATGCGTAGGTTCATTGCTTGACTTGCTTCCCATTCAAAGTCTCCCCCTCTCCATTATTACAATATTAACCCATTCTTGACCGATCTATAACAACCCTGGATCTTCTGTGGTTTGTAATAGGAGAACTTCTTAGTACCAGACCAACTGACACATATGTTTGCCCAACAAATCACAGTGACAAATGAATTATTTGGGTTTAGTTCGGCGAGATCAAAAATTCGTGATTCTGGAATAATTCGGGTATAATTCGGAAATGATTCAGAATTATCCGGATCAGAAATCTCAGACTTGCAAGAGATCAAAAGAAAATTGTTCTTGGAAAAATTCGGAAAAAATTCGTGAATAATTCGTAAAATTCTGAAAAAGTTTGTAAAATTTGTGAATTATTTGAGTTTAATTCGGTTAAAGTTTGATCACCCAAATAATTTGACGTTCGGTTCGGCATTTCCAAAAAAGAATTATTCTGATATAATTTGAGTATTTTGTAACTATGCAACAAATAAGAGCTTTTGCTTTAGTCCTCTCCCATTTAGCATTCTGTATACTATTCATCTGCCGCAGAAATTCAAGTCACACAAGTCTCCTTTCCAAGCTTAGTCAGTCTTCGCTCCACCGTAGACCAATAATCTCCCTCCATTATTCCCCCAACACATCCAAATCGTTCATCTCCCGACTTCTATTTTCTCCAAACAGCGACTTCTCCACACACCTTCGTAGTTTAAAATACTACACCGGTGAGCCTTTTCTACACATTCCCACACCTAACCAATCCATGGCGCTTCCTTCTTTCTCAATTCCCTTTTCTATCCTCCTCCTCTTTGCTTTCTCTCTCCTGTTTGCTCAATTATCTATCTCAGATGCCATCCACCCGGTCCGCAATGATCGGGCAGATCCATACCGCAGACACCAAATTGCGTTGCGGCGCTCGACCCGTCATGTTGTTCGAAGACCCACTTCATCTCGATATTACTCCCATAAGAAAACTTCCTCTTTGCCTAACCGGTACATCCTAACTGAGAAGAATAATACCACGGCCAATTCGACCTCCAATCCCACTTCTCCTCAAACCAATTCTGATGCCACGTCGAATTCCAATTCCACTAGCACAAACCACCACCGTAGATACAAACACAAGGTCCGCAACTGGATACTCGGCTTCATAGGCGGTTGTTTGGGTGGCCTTTTCTCAGGCTTGCTTGTTTCTGTGTTTTTCAGATTTTTGTTGAATTGTATCCGTGGCAGGTATAGAAATTCATCGGGACCATCCATTTTCATGCCAAAGGTAATACGCATCGGAGACCTCGCTTTCTTGGAGAAAGAAGATGGTCTTGCTTCCCTTGAGGTAATTGGCCAAGGCGGCAGTGGCAAGGTGTATAAATCCCAGCTAACAGGAAACCCTTCGAAAACAGTTGCTATAAAGCAAATCATGAAACGGGCAGGTGGTGGTGGTGACCCTACCGAAGAGGAGACAAACCGCCTCGACAAGTGGATGCGACAGATTAAATCAGAGATCAAGACAGTTGGCTACATCCGGCACAAGAACCTGTTACCATTGGTTGCCCATGTTTCGCGTCCAGATAGTCATTTCTTGATCTATGAGTTCATGAAAAACGGTAGCCTGCTTGATGTCTTGGTGAAAGCAAAGACGGGGCAGCAAGAGCTTGGCTGGCCTGCTAGGCTCAGAATAGCTGACGGTATCGCAGCCGGGCTAGAGTACTTGCACATGCACCACAAGCCTCAAATAATCCATCGCGATTTGAAACCCGCAAACATATTACTTGACGACGACATGGAAGCACGGATTGCCGACTTCGGCCTAGCAAAAGAAATGCCTGATGCGCACACACACATGACCTCATCTAACGTTGCCGGTACTCTCGGATACATAGCACCAGAGTACTACCAAACATTAAAATTCACGGCAAAGTGTGACATTTATAGCTTTGGAGTAATCCTCGCAGTGATGGCGATGGGGAAACAGCCAACAGACGAGTTCTTTCAAAGCACAGAAGAGATGAGTCTGGTGAAGTGGTTGCGTAACACAATGCACGCAGATAATGCGGCAACCGCAATCGACCCTGCGTTGGCTGGGGGAGATTACGACGAGCAGATAAAGCTCGTCCTGAGGATCGCGTGCTTCTGCACGGTTGACGATCCCAAGGAGCGGCCGAGCAGCAAGGATGTGAGGAGCATGATATCACAGATTGGAAGGTGATTATGGAAAGAACGAGTAATTTAAATAAATTTTTATTTGTAAGATAAAATATTTAAAAAGCTGGGACGGGAAGAATCTGCCTAAGTGCGAAAAGAACTTAGAAATATGTACTTGGATATCACAGATTGGTTAGGATGTGAATTTCGTGCATGTCTAGATTATAGTATTGTAAATCTCATAAGGTATAAGTGGTGTCGATTTAGATTTTACTGTCCATTGAAGTAGGATGAACAGAGTTTGAATAGTAGGGTTGACTGGTTGTGGAAAACAACATAAAGGGCTTCCCATTGTATCATACACATATCGATTATAGTTATCATTTTGCTATAACAAGGGTGTTTCAGTAAAATTGTCTGGCAAGGAACAGTCAATGCTTGTTTCACAAATAAAGTCAAGACGTTAGGCAGACTACTTAATGAGTCGGCAATAGACACGCATAATTGGCCTATTTTTGAGTAAGTCAAATGTAGCGAATATGGGGGTTGTCAGAGCACTGTGCCAGTGTAGGCACATGTTTATATTTTGTAAATAGAATATCAATGCCTACGGGCGTTTCAATGATAAAAGAAAAAAGAAAAAAATAGAATATCAATGTTAGCAGGTTGTACAAGGCTTGACAAGCTAGAATTGTAAAAGCTTGTAATTATTAAATTTTTTCTTATTAATGAAAATGTTGGGGCTCTCTGCTCCTGAGACTGGGAGCTCGTTCAATTTGGGCCTTGCAGATTTCTTTGGAGGAAAATAATCCTGTATAACTTGTTTTTTGGTTAACAGAAATGAATGATCCAGTGGGCTCGCTCTTTTGGAAAAGAATAGTCATAATTAATAAAGAATTTGGCTAATATAATATTAATGTCATTTCAGCATATATAATACAGACTCTAAAATCTATTTAATCGACTTTGAATGACTAATTCAAACTGTTTAAACCGATTTACATTATGAGTGATGCGTTTAAATATAATTTTTGCATATTTTAAAGTTATTTTAGTATTAAATCAAGTGGTAAAAATATTGAAAAATTAATGTATTAAAATTAACTTAAAAACTCACACATGTGACCGCTTGACTTGATACTAAATAAATTTGAAAAGTTATAAATCATGCATGTAAACGTACAACTAATGAAGTAAATCGGTTTGAACGGTTTGGACTCACCATTTGAAGTTGATTTGATAGATTTTAGAGTTGGTGTTATATAGATTGAAATGACAAAGATGTTATACTAGTCAAACTCATTAATAAGTTTAATTTAGCAAAGTTTTACATGGATCATTGTAAAATAGAAAAGAAATGATGCGGCAAATTGTTATATAATATTTTTATAACTAATAATAAGTCTTTAATCTAATGATCAAGTTAATGTTTTTTTTTTAATATAATTTCAGCTTTAATTTGCAATACAAAATAATATCAGAGTATTTACAATATAAAAAAAAATTTCACAAGGAAGTTACTGTAACTTATTAATCGATGCATATGGCTAGGGATTGCCGTGGTGTAACTAGTCAGTGATTGGATTATATGTCGTACTGTGTTATGATCAAATTTAAAATAATAGTATATTTATTTATATTTAATTATTTGTTTATAATTTAAATTAGTTTATTTAAAATTTATTATTCGATTAAAATTTAACAAACTTAAATACAAAAAACTTACGCGACTACATATCATTATTAGATCTTTTATGTAACGTGCTGCACCGTATCAAATTTTAAAAAAATATTATACGAATAATTACAACATAAAGCACACAAATTATGATACGTAACTTACACGCGATTTGATGTATCTAGTCAAGTCGTAATTTTGTTAAGATCCCACTTAAATACCGTATATTTCATGTGGACCCGGCAATTGTTAAAACATCCACATCTGTCACACTCGACAGGCTGTCATGGCTACGTGTAATTCGTTCATTCATACTAAATTTGACTTGTAACTGGAAAACAAATATGCTAATATTGACTTGGTCTTTGGGACTTTACAAATTTTGAAAAAAATGGCAAAGATTGATGTGGGGTGAAATTGAAAAACTTAAAAAGGATGAATTCATCTTAACGGACTGAGTACAATTGAATCAGATGACCCAAAATTATTTTTCTTAACTTGGCTCAAATCTCAAAGCACAAACACAGGCTGAGAGTAAATCTGGACCGTCCATTTCAATTGTGTTGAGTCAGGTACCTGGGAGGATACAGATCAAAAATAATTTGGTAGAATAATCAACGAACTAAAAAGGTGTTGTTTCGTCCTTGCTGGTCGTCTGGTCCTGGCTTATCTCAATTTTACACGCAAATAATGGATTTTTTAAAAAAAAATCTACACCGATCATAGAGATCGGTGTAGACAAAAAAAATCCATCCCACACCGGTTTTAGAGACTAGTGGAGCATTTTTTTAGCTGTTTTTGCACCCGGTAAAATGTTGCCACAGAAGATCGAACATTGGGGTGCACCGGCCCTACGGATCCGTGAGGTTTGGGCCACACTGGAGGAGATTTTTTATTGGTAGTAATCATAGTAACAAATGAATTATTCGGGTTCGGTTCGGCGAGGTCAAAAATTCGTGATTCGGGTATAATTCGGGAATGATTCGGGATCGTACATTGAATCCGAACCAGAGATCTTGATTTATAAGAATTGCAAAAAAAAAAAAAAAAAATTACGGTACATAAAGTAGTTGCCACATAAAATCTAAAGTGAGTATAAGTACTTAGTCACATGGTGGGATCCACATGTCTTTCAAAATTCAAAAAATCAGCCCCAGCCTCACCCACGTGGTGCCTCAGCCTCATCTCAAAACTCAACAGCACGGATTACAAAGCAACGAATTTTTGAATAAAACGCGAATAATTCGTAAAAAACGTTTTATTCGCGTTTTGTTCGCGAATAAATCGGTAAAAGTTCGGTCAACTGTTTTATTCGTGAATCGATTCGGTAATATGTAAAAAACGTTTTATTCGCGAATAAAACGCGAACCTTGTTATTATGGTAGTAATTAACAAAAAAAGAAGAGAGAGAAACAGAAAGAGTACCGTTATTTTTTATGGGTAGTAAGATCGGTACTGTTCATACCGATCCTAACTTTTTTTTAAATCTATTTTAAAGTACTGATTCAAACTTTGCAAAAAAATAAAAAAGAAGTTAGGATCGATATGAACAGTACCGATCCTAACTTTGTAAAAGAAAAAAAAAGAGAAGAAGTTAGGATTGATATAAACAGTATCGATCTTACTACCCATAAAAAAATAACTGTACTCTTTCTGTTTCCATCTCTTATTTTCTATTAATTACTACCAATAAAAAATTCCCTACATTGGATCGGTGGAGATCTTTTATGCAATTTACGGACCTGACGGATTCTTTTCTTCTCCTTCTTACTTCCTCTTCTTCTTTCCAGCAGCCATGGCTCTTTAAACTCGTTTTTTTATTTTTTTTTATTTTCTCAATATATTCAACAGGAACGGTGTAGGGATGATTTTGGATTTTGCAAGAAGGCTGCATCGGGCCTTAGGACAGCCTCTTTGACAAACTCTTATTGGTTACCAGTAATGCTTCTAGTAAATGCGAACTCTTGTTGGTTACCAGTAAATGCTTCTAGTAAAATAGAAATCATGTCCGGTAACAGGTCTTGTAGCATTTGACAATCCTCAAAAGGAGGTACAATATGAATCAAGGTAATAGCCGCAAGTAAAGCTTCGTTTCTCTCTTATGGTACCTCCTCACCGCTCAATTTAATATTTAAAGAGCAGTGAATTAGTGAGCGTAGCAAATCAAGGCGTGGAAGAATCGACTTCCATTTTAGTGATAATTTTGAGGCTCCACCGGTCCCTAGGACCGGTGTAGGGTTAATTTGTGACTTTTCGTGCAGCCATGCAGCCATGTGTGACAGGTGCAAAAGAGGCTGCATCGGTCTCTAAGACCGGTGTAGAATTGATTTTTTTAATCCACAAGCTAATTTTGGAAAATCAACTTGCTTGTTTTAACAAAACAATTTTCATTAATTCTATTTAAAAAGAAATCCAAATAATGTGGATACGTCACAGTGCATCTCACTAGGTGGATCTGTGCCTCCGTGGACATTGAAAGTTCGTTAGAATTGGAATTTGACATACAATCTCAGATGAAATTTGGAGAAAAAATATTTTATTGAAAGTTCATCATACATTCATGTCATTTGTGCAAATTCTAAGTTTTATTTCTAATTGACACAATGACTTGTAGCCAGGGGCCGACTGAAGAAGGTCTAATGGGTCAATTCATCTCCATTATTTTTTTTTTTGTATTTATATATAATTTAGAGTATAATTGACTTCCATTCTATGTATAAAAATTATATATGATTGACCATTATATGTTTTTGACCTCATAATTTGGAAGTCTGACTTTGCCCTTGCTTGTAGCCATTAGAAAGAGATAATATTAGCTAAAGAACCATTGAGAAAATAACCAAATACAGAAAGTAACGGAAAAATGAAAAAAAAAAATACTTATAGGATATTTTTGTAAATTTGTCTTTTGACTTTGGTTTGATGTACCCAACATAACATCTTCAATTTGTGTGTATTGTTTGTTAATCTTCAACAATATTATATAGGTTTCTCATGCTTTGGATTTCTCTAACAAAAAGAAAACAGAAATACAATGACAATTAATGCTGGATTGATCATATACTGGTCTATATTTTGAGGTCATAGGAATGTACAAGTGACTAGGAGGTGAAAACTTCCTGCTTGTTGCATGATTTTGTGGCCTCTTGGGTAGCTTATAGTTTTGAACTGTGCCACACAATGTTGCACAAAACAGCTGTTTACGTCGATTAATCAGCTGATTAGTCATTGGCGACAATTAAATTGTTACGGATTTTTCTGACTAATTGATCGATTATTTCCAATTATTTCCGATTAATCGCTTAACGGTACCGTATCCGTTCGACGAGTACATACCGTTATTTACAACATTGGTGCCACATGCACATTGTAGAGTAAGCACAACATATATTTTTCCGATCTTTATTCCCTAAATTTAGATATTCACTGTCTTGGTTCTCTGGGATTAGAGCCCTTGATAAATGAGAAACTTAAACTCAAATAAAAGCAAAATATGGAATTAATATCCTAAATTATTTTTTCAGTCATCTTTTAAACTAAAGACATCATTAACTATTATAACAGCATTTGCATCTAGTTTATATGGCAGAAATGCGCTGATATGTCTTGTGGAGAATTAATGCTTTACTGAGACATCTACAGTTATGTAGCAAGAAAATCGGTAAAATTCTGAATAGCATATATGATATATCATCGGTACCATTTATCATGCAGTCGAAGAAGAGAATCATCTTGCAGAACATAAATTTAAGTTTCATATCAATTCATGTGTTCTTTCCTCTGCATTGAATAATAGAAACAAAGACGTAATATCATAATACGAATAGCTGGAGGTTTATTTTTTTTGTCCGTCTTTCGCTTGTTGCTGTAAATGCTGATGAAATATGATGCTGCATACATAATTCAAACTCTGCACACTGGTAAAATAATACAAATCTTAGATAGACTGGGAAGTATGATAATTTTATATCATTTCCCATGTTCAAATCAGAGCTGTTGTTCTCAGCTAATGCACCTGTGATAGAGAAAATTGGAAGGATCTCTCGCCAAGATTATTTGCTCAGGCGTCAGGCCTATCTGCTTGAGCTTGACACACCTTTTATATAAATTTTCTTACAATTTTGCATTCTGTCGAGTTCCGATATATTCCTGCGAGGCATATTCTAGATTTCTAGTAAGGCTGGGATTGGGCTTGTTACCAATTCTTACATATATATGAAGTTGTGAACCACAAGAGATATTGGATTTTATACGGGCTTATTAGGATCAAGCCCACAAAAGTATATTTCTAATTTAGAAGAGTGTATAATTATGGTTTCCAGTGCTGCCGTGCAGCATTATTATACACTAGATTCTTTAATTTTTGGTACACTAGATTCCGGAATTTTTTTAATAAAACTAAATTTAAATATTTTAACAAAATAAGCATGATGGATTTAATTTTATAAAAAACAATTCCACCAAAGATAATTTACTATGCAGATAGTAAGGACGTGCTCCAGACGAAGGGAGGCGAAAGAAAGGGAAGGGAGAATCACTATGGAAGGAAGATGCTCACCCAGACTGGTCCTGCTCGAAGGTTTTCCCAGCTCTAGAAAAAGAAGAACCGAGAGGGAGTGGAGGTGAAGAAGTACTGTTTGGAGGGGAGAGCGGTCTCGCGTGGTGTTGATTTTTGACGTATTTTGTCACCTCCAATTTGAGTTGTAAAATTATTGTTTGGGAGGCTGCCTCCTCCTTCGAATTCTTCTCTTCCTTCACTTTAATGAAAAGTTTACTCTCCGTTGTGGAGCACGCCCTAAGTATGAAAGAGAAAATGTATCTCTGCCTCCACTGATTCACATAATCGGTGGAGCTTTTTTTCATAAAAATCAAATTCAGCGTGTTTGTTTTATTGAGATACTTAAAGTTAATGCTATTTTAAAAAAAAAATCACTAGATTCTGTACTAGATGGATTAAAAGAAATTCATCAATTTATTATCTGCTAAATATAGCAGAATAAACCACAAGAGTGGTGCAATTAAAAGAAAATGATGATATACTACATTTAATATAGTCCATCATCAAGAGGTTCATTAACAGCAAAATATAGCAAAAAGTATTAAAATGTAGTGCATCATCACATATGATGAGATTTGTAAAACAAGAAATGTGTGGGGGTATAACTAAAAGAAATTTGAATGAAAACAATTATGCTCAATTTTTTTTCACTGGATTCTGTTATATTATATCCAATTAGTCATGATGACTTGTATTAATTTGGAGATATTAATATGCACGATTTCATTGGTTCGGTTCGGTTGAAATCGAATAAAATTAGACAAACGAAAGTTATAATTCGGTTTCAAAAATAGAATCGAATCGAACTGATTTAGCATTGCAACCTAACTGAAACCGAACCAAAGTTTTATTTCTGTTTGTTTGGTTTATTCTGTTCAAACTGAAATATATTATTATTTTTATTTAAAGCAATTGATTTGTAATAAACCAAAGTACATTAAGAAATAATCTAGAGTATTAAGAAATAATTCAGGATATTAAGAAATAAACTGAAGTATTTAAAACAATTAATGGAGAAATAAATTAGGCTATTAAGAAATAAACCGGGGCGGTCCGGACCAAATTCATAATATATAAATGTCTAGTCGGTTATTTCAATTTTGAAAATTTTCAAACCAAACCGAACCATTTGGTCCAAATTAATTCCGTTCAGTTCAAAACCGACTAAACCATACCCAATGAACACCCCTAACTACCGTTGTATCCCATGTATTGTAGGAAAATGTGAGAGAGTGTAAAGCCTATGGGTTGTTAAAAAAAAAAATGTGAGAGTCTATAATATAGATTAATAAAAGACGAAATTGGATGTATAAGATGAGAACATTTAAAAAACAAAAAATGCATGGACAACGTTACATTTTAACCTAATTAAGCAAGTATGGTTGGTCACCATAATTATCTTGTTAGATATAGATAACAAACCGTTCATTCAAGTGTATTTTCATCAACAAATTCAGTTATGACACATTCTAAATTGTATGGGCCGGCTGTCTAAATTTTAATCATGTGAAAGAAGTTTGCGTGCCAATGCAAATTAATCAAATTCAGCATCCAAATCAATTATGGCACGTAACAATGATGATAAATTAGAGTCATCTAAATTGCATGAGCTGCCCAAGTACTTTAGCTCATGCAAAAGTAGTTAGTGCAAATGAGGAAAACGTTACATTTAATTATTAAGAGAAAATTTGTAATTTGTCACTTCAAAACTTTAAAATTTATAAAAATACCATCTCGAAATTAGAAATCATTCTAATACTACTTTAAACTTAACTAATTTTTAATTATACAATAAATAATAATTAATATACTATCCCATCACTCTAAACTTAGTTGACTAAATAAAGCAATTGTGATTTAAATAACATGGCGCCGCCTCAGCGCTCCCCTTCAATTCTATCGGGGGCGGTTCGCCGACGTCTAAATTTTGGACGATCTCTCCCTAGTCAAAATTTCTTTGACACTCGAGCTTTCGTTTTCGGCCGTATTTATTTGAAACATCTTACTTACAGAATCAGCTTCGGACTGAATTCGTATCAAATATACTCAACGAATTATATATCGTATTTGCTGCATGGTGTATCCCACAACCATGAAAGTCAACAAAGAGTACCATTCCTTATTCTATGGGACACAGTTGAAGCATGTGATGCATCTCTCATGAATTTCATCATCTAAATTTTCATTTATGCCCCTTTTTGTCGCTTCAAAGAGATTAAATTATTAATTGAACTCATCTAACACAGGCGGCGGAACTATAAAATTTTGATAACCAAATATCGGAAACCATATTAAACGAGATTTCAATTTGTTGAAATAATTCAATATAGTTGATATAAAATTAACTTTGCTGATCGAAAAATAATAGCCAAGAATTCATTCATAAAGAGTTCAAAAAAATACCCACGTATTGTCTTAATTTACAAAGCTTGCCATTCAAACCCTAGTTAAAATTTCAGACCATTCAACTCTATACAAAGCAAATTTTGAAACATAAGAGAGGAGGTGACCTGAAACGAGAAGACAAAGACCTTGCTGATTTTTATGGAGAATGATTGTGATGTTTTCTTCCCGTCGAATCCTGTCATTTGAAATCGCGTGATCTTTTTTCTTCTCTTCCGATCAGCGAATTTTGATAAATTTCCAATTCGCTTTCGGATTCTGAAGTTCCCAAATCTTTCTGATCAGAATGCAAGTGAACTCCGTCTATGAATCAAACTCCCTTTGATACAAGTGGCGGAACTAAGAAATTTCGATAAAGAGAAAAAGTTCAGATGATATTGTAATGAATGGAAATTAAGTTAAATTTTTTATAATTAATTACAAAATAAAATTCTAACTACTAAATTAAATTACAAGATTTTTTTTTTGAAGTTAGACTATATAAAAAAGTGTAAAAAAATAATTAATTTGATTAAATTTCAATATACATAATTCTAATTTAAAATCATATAGTTACGTAGCTTAGTCTTCCTATCAATACATGCACGTAGCGCCTCTGCTCTGATATTCTGTATGAAGCTCGTTACCAAAATGGATCAGATCACAAAATGGAGCATTAGAATATTTCAATTAATATGCATGGACCATTCGATCATAATTAATTTCTTAGTAGACTTAATAAATTCCAACCTAGTTCCGATCAAATTAATAAGGACCGCTCTTAATTTTGTTAGTAGATTAGTACATGATTCGAATTTTAAATATCGAAAAGAGGTAACACTTTGTGTATTAAAGACAAATACGAAATATGTATAATTAAAATATGAATCATATAAGTACAAATACTTTTTTGATGCAGATATATTTACACAGATGCAACGTAAAATGTAAGAATAATTTCTCTTTAATTTATACTTGTAATACATTTATTTTAAAATAAAGTAAGGACAATATATGTATTACATATACACACCACACGGTCTGCATACACAGAAGCACGTGTCAACTCTTTCCTACTCATGCAGACAAGAACAAACCTTAAAAAATAAAGTTTAAGCAAATCCCAATTAATAATTTACATTGCAAATTAAACTAACCCATTTTCCCTTCTCTGAAAATTAACCCTGAGTCCATTTCTCATATATAGCGTCGTGGACAATTTTGGTACCACCTCCTGCTTCTCCTGTACCACCACATGGTACCGCAATAGAATAGATGCTGCTACCATCTTCATTTGCATGTAAGCAAACTTCTTCCCTATACACAGCCTTGGCCCCGCGTTAAAAACAACATATTTGAATGCGCTCTCGTTGATACATTTGCCATCCCTCAACCATCGTTCAGGCTTAAATTCTTTGCAATCCTTGCCCCATATTCCATCTATTCTCGCCATAGAATACACCGAGTAGATTACTCTTGCACCTTTCTTTACGAAGGTACCATCGGGAAGTACGTCGTCTTCCAATACCTCTTTGAAATCTAATGGAACTGGCGGGTAGAGGCGTAGTGCCTCTGAGATTGCAGCTTGAAGGTAAACCATCTCTTTTAGTTCCTCTCCCGTGAAAACTATCTCGAGGTGAGAATTCGCAGGGTTACCGACATTGGTTTCGGTTCTTCTTTTGATGATATTAGTGATTTCATCAAGGATGCATCTCTCGACATCAGGATGTTGGTGAAGTAACCAAAAAAACCAAGTGAGTCCAACTGAGCTGGTGTCTCGGCCTGCCAGTATAAAACTGATGCAAAGATCTTTCAACATCTTGTCAGAAAATTTTGCGTCTGTTACCATCAGCCGAGATAGCAAGTCATACCGCCCACTGAACCCATTTACCTTCTTAAATTCATCGCGACGATCTGATACAGTTTTCTCTGCAAACTCGTGCACGGTTTGGATTGCTGCACCGAGCTGTTTCTCAGTGCCTATGTTAAGGGCTCTCATCAGCTTCCACACAAATGGTGGAACTATGAACCGAAAAAGAGTAAGTTCTGTTGCTCTTTCAAATTCATTAGCAAAAGGAATATCTGGCAAGCCAATGGCAAGGCAGCCCGGGTCAACCCCGAAAGCTGCACTACAAATGTTGTCAAAAGTGAATCTTAAAAACAGGTCCTGCAGATCAACACAGGATCCTGTTTTTGACAACCAGTTGATCAGCACAAGCAACTTACTGTGCACCAAACTACGAATTGTATCAGCTGAATACTCAGCATATTGGCTCGAGTGCATCTCTGCTGTGGCAGCCCGGCGCTGGTCACGCCAGGTTTGATCATCAGCATTGAAGATACCATCTCCAAGTAACTCGGCAAACCTCTCGCGGTAATACTTCCCCTTAGGAAAGTTGGTGAACCGTGTTTTTAGAATGTATTCGATATTTGCAGGAATGACTGTTGCTACGCCATAGCATTTACCGAACCAGATGCCCCGGAATGGGAACGTACCGCCAGTTTTGATTAAAGCATCAGTTACCGAGTCATATGCGCGGTGTACATTGACTAAGACGGTCGGGACGATGCCTACAACTGGCCACAGCATCGGTCCATTGGTAGTAAGCCGCTGTATGGCGGCACTACAAATGAAAAGGATCAACATGGCAATGGCTAGATCTGATAATGTAAGGAATTGCATTGTTTTTTGAAAAACAGATACAAGAATATTAAGAGGCATTGTTTCTTATATTTGCAAGTGTAATGGTGTGGCTACTTTGAGTGTAATTGGATATATATAGTGAGCTCAATTAATAAACCAAACAGGAGAGGAAAAAGATATGTACAGTGCCAACTGCCCCGTTGTGTCGCCTTAATAGTATGAAACTAGCCAGTGAGGTCATGAACTTTGAATGTTAGTTCTAGGTCTAATTTCGACTACTGTAACTAATGCCCTTTGTAAATGGTTTTTTATATATTGATAAGTGAATTTAGTTCATACTGGAGAGAAAAGAGGCTAAATTTTGAACACCAAAATGGCAATTCACTTCAAAATAACGCTGTTCATTAACTAGTGCAAATTGTACTCATTCCATTAACTACCACCTCCATGGTAGCTAGATTTTTAATCAAGCCCTTGATTTTCGTACTACAGCTATGTAATCCAAGGACTGCTAGCTCCATAAACCCATTTACGTCATTAATTGATGCCAAACTGATTTAGATTTAATAAACCTAGAGGAACATATGATCATTTTGACGGCTATGTAGCAGTTTGGCAACTGCATACTAAACACATTATTAGTCATGCTTTGCGAAGTTCACGCTCATTCAGAAATGTAGAATAGCAGAAAACTACACGTTATTATAAGATGGTTCATATTTTCCGTATACTCTTTCCTTGCGAGAGTTTAAATTTGTAAAAAATATATTATTTATGTATAATATATACTTAATTGTAAGATTCATTTATAAAAAATATATCAATCTAAAATTCAATTTATTTGAAATATATTTTATTTTTTTGTTGCAATGTCGATCGAGAAATAATTCTGTTATATAATGCTAGCTACATATTAATTCTTGTCTTTAGCATGCATGCATGGATGATTGATAAATTTATTAATTGTCGAGTATTTGTTCCATCCATTGTTTTTTTTTTTTTCTTTTCCCTTTTGATGCTTCCCTGCACATTTTGTGCTAGCTAGGTTGTGACTGTTGAGAAGAGTTTTGAGTCAGAAATTAAATAATTTCTTATTTTATGTACGGATACGCATTGCAACGAGGTGATAAATATCAAATAATTTGTTTCCAAGTCATGCAATATGTATAATTACTAAACTTTGTATGATTAACATTGGACAAAAAAATGCTCACATGCATACGCTATTTATGCAACTTATACCAATTGTATAGGTAATATATATATAGAGTAAGGCTTGGCTGCTATGGATAGCATAGAGGCCTCTATGCTAAGGCTCAATATTCGAGTTTTCAAAATCCAAACGGTCGATCCGAACCGTTCATCTTATTCTCCACATTAATATCTGCTTGGAGACCAAATTATATAATTTTCTGAATTTTTTTACTATTTATTAAGCCACTTTGAAAATCGCTAATCCAACGGTTTTACTGTTTTGTGCAGCCACCGTTGGATCAATAATTTTGTAAAATACTTAATAAGTAGTAAAAAAATTCAGAAAAATATAAAATTTGGTCTCCAAGCATATATTAATATGGAGAATAAGATGAACGGTTCGGATCGACTGTTTAGATTTTGAAAATTCGAATATTGAGTCGTAACATAGAGGCCTCTATGCTATCCATAGCACCCAAGCCTTTCTCTCTCTCTCTCTATATATATATATATATATATAGAAACCGATGTATATATTTAGTTGATTTTCATGGTAAAGACTTCTATTTGCATTAGGGTCTATGCAGTTGATCAACTTTTTGGACGTATACACTTTTTTATTGTCATTGAGGCCATAATTGGATTGAATGTTGAATTTGATCAATTCCACATGCACACAAACAAACATTTTTTACATAATAAAAATTTAAATGACCTATACAATCAGATGACTCCAATTTATCATAATTATGACGTCTCATAACGTTAACTGAATTCGTTGATGAAATTACACTTGAACGAACGGGTTTGTTAGGTATCTCTAACAAGATAGTTAATTCTATCTAGCTAGTTTTCCTCATTTGCATTAGTGACCAAATTTTTTTGCCAAAATGTACGTCGACGTGTAAAGGTTAAGGCAAGTCAACTGTACAGCCGTACAGGCAGGCCCTACGTGTAAAAATAGCAAAAGCGAAGGACCGCCTGGTAAGGGGTGAAAAGGCAAGAAAAGAAGACAACTGGATTGCCGCTATCAGAGAAGGAAAATAAGGATATTTTAGTTATTAATTATTTAGAATGGTAAAATTATAAATTAATAAAGTTTGAAGTGATATTTTTATAATTTTAAATTTGAGAATGATATTTTTATAATTTGAAAATTTTGAAGTGATAAATAATTAATTTTTTCTTAAAATATAATAAGGCCAAACCACACATCCACAATTCGAGGGGTACAAATTCCGAACCTGATAATATTATACTTGAATGAAACAAAAGGGTGGTCTTATATGTATTTTACACTGCCAGTAAAGATAATTATTGAATAATAATAAAGAGTAAGGCTTGGGTGCTATGGATAGCATAGAGGGCCACCGTGTTAAGGTTTAATATTTGAGTTTTTAAAATTCAAACGGTCGATCCAAACCGTTCATCTTGTTCTCCATATAATATGTGTTTGGAGACCAAATTTTACATTTTTTGAAATTTTTTTACTATTTTTTTAAATAGGTAGAAAATCAAATATCTTAATGGTGCAGAATTTTTTAGATTAAGTGATTTTCTATCTAGCTAAACAAATAGTAAAAAAATTTCAAAAAATGTAAAATTTGGTCTCCAAAGACATACTAATATGGAGAACAAGATGAACGGTTCGGATCGATCATTTAAATTTTAAAAACTCGAATATTGAGCCGTAACACAGTGGCCCTCTATGCTATCCATAGCACCCCAGCCTTACTCAATAATAAAAAATGAAAAGGAACCAACTTTTTTTGTTTAGCGATATTGATGCTTCATGTTTCTTATAGTGTCCAGCCTATAAGCATGCGCCACCTTCGCTACTGTTAGAAATATAAATTTATAAATCCTTATTCCTCAATCCTCATTAATGATCTAATCCTTATCCGATTATATCTCTGTAGCACCTTCCGTTGATTAAACAGTGGAAACAGCTAGATGTGCTATCGGGTCAGATCGGATCTGGATATTATTATATTTGAATCCGTACTCTAAAAGTGTTCGGGTGCAAATTTCAATTCATACACTTATATGTTTTAATTCGGGTTGGGTCTGGATCTGGATACCTATCTACCCGTAGATATTTCAGGTCCAGTTTTTCGGTTTTGGGTAGATATATACCCATAACATGTTTGTAGATTATTGGGTCTAGTTCGGATACAGGGTGGTTCCGGATCTGGAGCAGGTATATGTCACAAAAAAATCAAGAGGATGGAGAGAAAATAACTTTTGAAAAAAATATATATTGAAAAATAGATAATTTTTAAAAAGTAAAATATTAGAGATGGCGATTTCATTTTCTATGATTCAAAAAAATCTATGAATGAAATACTAATAATTTGTAGAAATGACATATCAATGAGAGCAATAAATTTTCATTATTATGCGGAAGACATTAAGGCAAGTATTGAATGATGTATCCATAGTAATAAATTTTATTTAAAAAATTAATGCGGCTGTTATAGAAGGAATAAATTTGGCATCCATCTATGTGTATAAACATAGAGAATATATTACTTCATTATATTTTCTCATATTAAAAAAAGTACTGGGCTCAACACGGCGTATGCAAAAATTAATATGTAAAGTTGTATTTTTATATATTAATAGTTATTAATATATGTTATATCGGGTATTTATACCGGTATCAGGTCGGGTTCGGTTATGAGTCGGATAATTAATGAAATCCATATCCTACTCATTACAGTATCAGTTCCGGTTCGGATCCGGGTCGAATGTTAAATTATTAATTTTGTAACAATACCTATAATTTAACCCGTTATATTTTTTTAAACCATACTCTATCCAAATTAATCGGATTGGATCCAAGTCGGATTCAGTTCAATTCCGGATTAAATCCGGGTAATCAGATAAAAGTAGCACCTCTAGAAACAGCTAAACATCAGCTATTCTAAGAGCACAAATTAAAGTTTTGAGTGTTGAGAGAAAACTTTATCAATAAATACCTAATTTACCTCTTCTCTCTCATATTAACTAATTAAAAAATGTAGCTAATAAAAGAAGTGAGAGAGAATTCTACTTTAAGTGATTACCAAATTAAACAAGACTCATAATTCTACCTGCTATTAAATATTATATTCTTAGTTTTTTACTGGTATGTCTGTTCTAATTTTTTTTACTGATTTAAAGCCTAAGGGCATTTGAATAAAAAAATATTATATGATTTAAAGCAAGTTTGTGACAGAAATTTATTAAGACACTAATATAGCTGATTTTTTTTAATGTATTAAATACTGATACTTTTTTGTTTGGAGAAGTCTGCGGCCGAAATTTGTTTAGATACTGATAGCGTTGAATTTTTTTTGGTAACATATCAGACACACATATGGATATATATAATTGTCTGTATCTATATTTTTTTTTCTTTATTTGTTTTAGAATTATATATGTTTAGATAGGAATATTTATTTTTGTTCATATAAATATGATTATGTTGGTGATAAATTTTTGTTAATGAGAGATATATTTTGTAAACATAAAAAAAAAAAATATTTAGTTCACTATAATTACTAAATGTCCGAATTATAACTATATTTTATGTTACTTTATCTTGCAACAAAAAAATAAGTTGTTGAATAATATGTTAATTTTTTTTACAATATTTAAATTAGATATATGTATCTGTTTAATATCTGATCTGTGTTTGCATCTGTATCTATTTAATATCTAAATGGTATATGTATCCGAAAAATAAATACAAATAATATGGTTTACCATCATCTGATATGTATCCGATTAGTATTCAATCCTATAAGCCGTAGAGGCACAAGAAATACTAAATGTTAGAAAAAAAAGGGTCAGCAAAAAATGAAGATGCGTCGATGAAGAATAAAATTTATTTTGTAATGTTACATATGTACGTTGTCTACTTTTCGGACAAAACTCTGATACTTGTTTTAGTAGCTATTATAAATATTTATCTGACTTATTTGGTAATAATTTACAAAAGTAAACTTTCTCTCACATCTTTTACTAACTGTGTTTCTTTATTACTTAATATGAGAGAGAAAGAGTAAAATAGATATTTATAGAGAGAGTTTTATCTTAGCTCTCAAATCTTCAATTTGTGCTCTTAGAATAACACTCTCCTTAAAATTATGACATTATGTATATAATATGTCTTACTTGCTAACAGGAGCGGAGTCAGGATTTTTTGATATAGAGATCAAATGCGAATGAAATCAATCATATAAAATTTCATGCTAAGTATAGAGTTAATTTTACTGTATTCGTAAATTTTACTCTAAAATATATATACAAAATTATGTATAAGCACAAATATTTTGAACCCATTGGTTCTTCTTACTAAATGAACCTCTGCTTACTAAAGCTTCCAAAACTAGCGTATATATAGCTTATTGTAGATTGATATTTTTATTTTAAAGTCTAAATAGATAATTCGATCCATGCAATATGTTATTTATATGAATTTGTATTACAATGTAAAATTTATATTTTTAGAACATTTTGTACTATATTTTTAGATTGTTGAAAATCACTTGATTTAAAAATTCTAGTCCATCTGAAAATAATTAATTTTATCTATTTAAAAAATAGTAAAATAAATTAAAAAATATATTTTTTTATGCGAACATATTATCATATAAATACCATATTGAATGATTTAAATTAACTACTTGACCTTCAAAAATATAGATATTCATAGTATTAAGTATGAACCAGTATGCGCTACATGCACAATACCGCTATATCATTATTGATCTATCCAAGGAGTTAATGTGGCCAAGGGCCCAAGGCCCACAGCCACAAATTTTAAGCGGAAACGGTAGTATTGTGATTTGTGAGCAGGAACTCATACCTGCTTACACCGGTAATGGTAACAATCATTATAGAAGCCTTTATTACATTGCAAATCAAAATAATAAGAATGCCACTGGACAGTCTGTGATTGGATACTTTATTAAGCAATTTCATGAATGTACCTTATTCCTATTTCCTAACACTAACCTATAATAAACTGTAGATGGACCCGGCTGTACTTAATTTCAGATCGATTTAATCAGTTAGGTATGTGCACTAATCAACTTATATATACTTTCTCTGCCAAGAATTTAATTGAGCGGTTCAAGGAAGCATAGATTAGAAATTTGTGGGGTATGACATATAATGATATTGTTCCCAGAACATTCCTTTTGTCTGTACATACTCTCAACTTCTTTAATTAAGCACATGAGAAACAATGATATTTTTTTTCCTTTACAAAGATAATCCAAGCCTCCTTCATAACTCTCCGATCCAAAATAGGATCTAATAGAACGGCTTTAATTACTCATGCGCTGGATTGATATGACGCTGAATAGGAAGAAGTTTAAATTGATTAATTTGACGGATTAAACTCATCTGAGATTAGTAAGGATGTAAACAGATCAAATACGGATTGAATAGAATAGTGGTAAAATTATATCTATATTTATTTTTATTTTATTTTTTCAATACGGATAAAAATAATATATTAAACATATACAGATATAAATCAGATTTTAAAGGCATACAAATACAAATTGAATATTAACACGAATATAATTCAGATCTTCAAATATTATAATTAAAATTAATTTAAAAAAAATTATAATTAAATTAACATGTTATTCAACATATTATATTTTCATTAAAAAATAAAACATCAAATACGAATAGAGTTTGAATATTCTATCACTATGACGGACATAATAACATTTCTCATGTTAAAGTTGTCATGTCATTACAAAATATATATCCGGTTAACAAAAAGTAATCACCAACATTACTATATATTTAATTAAAAGATACTAGCAAAAAAACTATTATTCTCTCTAAACAAGCTTAAGGCTCGGAAGGAACAACAAACAACTAACAACTAACAACTAAACTACTACGGAATCCGGTTGGGGCAGTGTGGGAGAGGATTTTTAACATATATTATTCTAAATCAAACGGATATCCAAAAAACTAAAACATGAGGATACATAAAATTATTTATATTTGTATTGGTATTTATTTCTGCAACTGAAACTGAATTTTCGAGTATGTAAAAATTGAATATGGATTCGAATATAGATAGATAATATCCAATCCGTTTGCACCCCCTAGATATGGCATAAACAACTCGCCCAATTGAGATCTGTATGCGCAAGAAGTATTTCAGATAAACTTATTCGAACCCAAATTCCTAATATTGTTTCACAATATTTAACCAAAAGTATTCATTAATTATGCGCAACTAGAAACAATAGGATTTTCCACTGAGCTGTCCCTTTCTTGGTGCCTTAATTTACTTTTATGGCAATAGTGAAATGGTTGAGTACTTAATTAGAACAACAATTATTCTGGCCATTCTGTATTGCGGCATCATTTCAAGGGTCCGAGGATAATTGGTACCAGCCTCTAGATTATTTTCAAAATATGTTATGTTGAAAATGAATAAATGATTGAACGCTGTTTCTTTTCATTAATTTATTTATATTTTTTACCGAAATTATTTTTAATGCATGTTCTTTGAATCATTTTTTTTTTATATCAAACAAGAGAATAAAGCACACCCCTCCAGCAGAATTCAAATTTGTTAAAATTCCAAAGAAAATTCCAGAAATCTGCAATCCTCCTCTCTCTTCTTTCTCTCTCATCAGAGTTGTTCATGAGAGAGAAGGATTGCAGTCCCTGAAATTTCCTTTGAAATTTCAGCAAATCTGAATTCGGCCTTTTTTATATTGTTACATCACTAAAAATGAATTTCAAAGTTACATCTCTCATAAGAAAAATAAAATCTAAAACTAATTGTTCTAGGCGGGTTCTCTCCCATTTTATTTTACACTTTACCATTTAATTTCAAGACTATAAATTTAACACCGTAGTAATCCAATAAAAAATTATTAGTGGGACGTCATAAAAATTTTGATGTTTAATTTTATACACTGCATTTTCTTATATAAAACATACGTTACTTCATAAAAAATATATACATTTTAATTATTGAATCGACACTTAAGTTCAAAATTATTTTGAATACAAACATATTTTGGATGATTTTTTTTAATCACCATAATAGAACATTCTTTTAATATATTTTACGCCAGGTGTCCTACCCTGTATCTATTACCCTGTGACATCCTTTGATAGTTTGATTATAAAAATGTAAACAGTGTATAAAATTCCCCACAAACAGTACCGAGTTTAATAGATACAGAGTAGGACATTCAATAATTGAGAATTTTTCATGAAAAATTGAAAACTATCTTGTTTATGTTAACTGCTATGGTACTACTATTAAAATAATGACATGGATTATGAGTAGTAACTTTTTTTTTTCTTAACCAGTGAATCACCAACTTATCTTTAAGAAAACCATATGTCATAAATTCAGCATTTCAGTTTATACGGCCATTTTTATTAATATACCAAAAAAAATAGATAATTTTAAAAATAACCTCGTTTTTTTTTTTTTTTATTAATGCCCTAACCGCTTGGAAGCGGAGCGGGCCAATATCAACACCAAACCGCCCGTATAGTGGGCGGTCCACTGTTTTTTTTTTTTTTTTTTTTATAAGTTTTTTTTTTAAAACAGAAATTTTTTATTTTTTTATTGAAATATTAGAAATGTTGAATATATTTCTTTAGAAATAGATGTAATACAATATAATTTAATTTATTAGAAAGACTACAACAAATAACTCGGATCAATATTTTTCAGGCCGGATTTTTCGCGGCTGTAAGAAAAATTAATATATCTCTTTATGTGTTATTGGACAAAAATAAAAATGCTTAGATTCTGAGTTATTGATCCCGATTCAAAAGTCACTTCTATGTAATCTAGAAAATATTATAATCCTTCTAGGACATTTAATTTATAAAAAGTTGTATCTATTTTGAGAATTCTTTTTGAATAACAATTATTAAATAACTTAAAGTTTTTATTTTTTTTCAAAAATAGATACAACTTTTTATAAATTAAATGTCCTAGAAGGATTATAATATTTTCTAGATTACATAGAAGTGACTTTTGAACCGGGATCAATAACTCGGAATCTAAGCATTTTTATTTTTGTCCAATAACACATAAAGAGATATATTAATTTTTCTTACAGCCGCGAAAAATCCGGCCTGAAAAATATTGATCCGGGTTATTTGTTGCAGTCTTTCTAATAAATCAAATTATATTGTATTCCATCTATTTTTAAAGAAATATATTCAACATTTCTAATATTTCAATACAAAAAATAAAAAAAATAAAAATTTATGTTTAAAAAAAAATAAAAAAAAAGAACCGCCCTTGAATTGGGCGGTCTGGTTTTTTTTTTTTTTTTTTAAAAAAAAATTTTCTTTTTTTTTTTAAACAGAAATTTTTTTTATTTTTTTATTGAAATATTAGAAATGTTGAATATATTTCTTTAGAAATAGATGGAATACAATATAATTTGATTTATTAGAAAGACTGCAACAAATAACCCGGATCAATATTTTTCAGGCCGGATTTTTCGCGGCTGTAAGAAAAATTAATATATCTCTTTATGTGTTATTGGACAAAAATAAAAATGCTTAGATTCTGAGTTATTGATCCCGGTTCAAAAGTCACTTCTATGTAATCTAGAAAATATTATAATCCTTCTAGGACATTTAATTTATAAAAAGTTGTATCTATTTTTGAAAAAAAATAAAAACTTTAAGTTATTTAATAATTGTTATTCAAAAAGAATTCTCAAAATAGATACAACTTTTTATAAATTAAATGTCCTAGAAGGATTATAATATTTTCTAGATTACATAGAAGTGACTTTTGAACCGGGATCAATAACTCAGAATCTAAGCATTTTTATTTTTGTCCAATAACACATAAAGAGATATATTAATTTTTCTTACAGTCGCAAAAAATCCGGCTTGAAAAATATTGATCCGGGTTATTTGTTGCAGTCTTTCTAATAAATCAAATTATATTGTATTACATCTATTTCTAAAGAAATATATTCAACATTTCTAATATTTCAATAAAAAAAAAAATTTCTGTTTTAAAAAAAAAAAAAAAAAAAAAAAAAACAGTGGACCGCCCAGTATATGGGCGGTTTGGTGTTGATATTGGCCCGCTCCGCTTCCAAGCAGTTAGGGCATTAATAAAAAAAAAAAAAGTGAGGTTATTTTTAAAATTATCTATTTTTTTGGGATATTAATAAAAATGGCCGCAGTTTATATGTTCAAATTTATAATCAATATTAGATAATGCATTTTTTTTGTTCAAATCTATGAAGATCAATATTAAATGCCTTCTGTAATTTTTGTGTTAGACCATGGCCCCACGCTTCGCAGCGGACCCGCAATTTTTGTGTGAATATATTTTTAAAACATTTACAAATGTAAAAATCAGTAAATACTATAGTCTATTTATAATGTGGTTTAAAGCAGAAATTGACAAATAAAACAAAGATGATATATATAATATTAGCGTAGCCAGTAAGCATTTTGTATTTAATTTATATCTTAATTACAATGAAAAATGGAGATGATAAGCATAGTTTTTTTTTTTTTTTTTTTTGTTGAATGGTACATTTCGTAACACGAGTCATGAATTCTATAATAGCTAAAAAAGAAAAGTAGCAAGTGAAGTGTATTTCATGAATGATTTTCTAAAGTGGTAGATCTTTTAGTAACAATAGTCTGTCCCATTGGATTATTTAATCAAGTTCTGGCAATTAGGATGTCCTGCACCGTTCGTTAAAGATCCTATGGTCAGAAGACCAATGTCTTTTCCATAAGTTTCCGTACAAAAGACAGCACAGCATGAATTGACAAAACTCGTACCAAGCTAGCAACGAGCGCCGTGCCCAATGGCTTTTCCATTAAAAAAAGAAAGAAAAAAAAGCTAGAAACGTAAGCGGTTGATTGGCTGGCTCCCACCCTGGCGTGCAACTTAGCAACTACTACCAGTGAGTTGTCCCTACGATCCTCTGTGGTATTTTAGACAATGATAGTTGCATAAATAGTGTGAGACATTTTCCTTTTACAAAATCAAATTTAGAAATTTGCAGTTGCATAAATAGTGTGAGGAATTTTCCTTGTACTAATAATCATGATGAATAAACAAGACATAAAAGCTGCAGACAATTGTCTCAAAATTGTTACAAAAATAGAACAAAATAAAAAATTATCATGTACAAGACTTTTAATATTGTCACTATCATGTAGAGTCTTGTACAAAAATACCATGTACAGACTGTACAAAAATATCATGTACAGTCTTGTACAAAATAAAAAAAATCATATACAGTCTTGTACAAAAATATATTGTTTGTGACAAACTTTTAATATTATCACTATTTAATTATTTATACTGTTGATTATTGTTAGCAATTAAATGTTTGGATTGTTGACACCTCTCTTTGTTTCATTGCCTGCTTTATTAATTGAGGCCAAGTTCTGGCCTCTAGGAAAGGTCTCTGGTCCATCCTTAGTTCTCCGGTTGTCCATGAGCAAAAGCCCTATTAATTTGTGGTCTCTTGGGTAGCTTATAGTTTTGAACTCTACTGCACAATGTTGCAAAAAAAAAAATCGCCGTTTAGGTTGATTAGTTGGCCAACTAGTTGTTGGCGGTAATCAAACTATTACAGATTTTTCTGACTAATCGGTCAATTATTTTCAATTATTTCTGATTATTTCTAATTATTCTCAATTATTTTTTTGACGGTTTCTTGTTTGTTCAACGAGTGCATACCGTCATTTACAACACTAGTGCCACATGCACATTGTAGAATTAAGCACAATATATATTTTTCCGACCTTTATTCCCTAAATTTAAATATTCACTGTCTTGGTTCTCTGGAATCAGAGTCCTAGGAAATCAACCAATAAAACATGCAAGACAACCAATATAATATGAAAATCAACCAACAAAATATGAAATAAAATCAGTCGTAGATAAAAGACAACTACGAAAATACGAAAAATAACCTACATAACATGAAAGACAATTAATACAAGATAAAAAAAACTATAAGAATATGGAAAACAAATAATAAATGTAAAACAACAAATACAAGATGAAGGACAACAAGTACAAGATAAAAAACAATAAGAAAATATTAAAACAACCATTATAAGATGAAAGACAACTAGAAAAACATGAAATACAACCAGTAGTAGATGAAATACAACTAATAGACTATAAAAGAATCAATACAAGATAAAAGACAACTAAAAGACAATAAAAGAAAAATAGAACAAGATGAAAGACCACTGGACAACTAGTACAACATAAAATATAACTAGTACAAGATGAAAAAAAACTAGAATTTTTTTTTATTCCATTGGAAAAAAAATGTATATTTTCCTTTATTCCCTTCACATAATCTTTTCAATTTATTTTAATTTAATTAAATAGATAATTCGACTGGATATTTTGAAGCTACCGTCAGTCACTTCTATCCATCGTGCCCTAAGAAGTGACATTCCAAATTATCTTGATGACGGTTTCAAGTCTTACACGATATATATTAAATACACTTAAATAGAAGCCTCACACGATCCGGATAATATAATATCAATTTAATTTATTTTGATTAATTTATTAACTATCTGAACTTTTGAAAATTTACTCCAATTATTAATGCATTTAAGATGAAAACATTTTAAAAAAAGAGGATGCATGGACAACGTTACATTTTAGCCTAATTAATTAAGCAAGTATGGTTGGTCACCATAATATCTTGTTAGAGACAGATAACAAACCGTTCATTCAAGTGTATTTTCATCAACGAATTCAGTTATGACAAGTCATAATTACGATAAATCGGAGCCATCTAAATTGTATGGGCCGGCCGGCGTCTAATTAAATTTTAATCACGTAAAAGAAGTTTGCGTGCCAATGCAAATTAATCAAATTCAGAATCCAAATCAATTATGGCACGTCACAATGATGATAAATTAGAGTCATCTAAATTGCATGAGCTGCCTAAGTACTTTAGCTCATGCAAAAGTAGTTAGTGCAAATGAGGAAAACGTTACATTTAAGATGAAAGCAATTTATTAAAAAAAAATTGCATAGACGACGTACATTTTAGCAAAAAAAAATTGTCACTAATGCAAATGAGGAAAACTAGATAGAATTAACTATCTTGTTAGAGATACCTAACAAACCCGTTCGTTCAAGTGTAATTTCATGAACGTGAACTTTGCAAAGCATGACTTATATACAGATCATATGTCCTATAGGTTTATTAAATCTAAATCAGTTTGGCATCAATTACTGATGTAAATGGGTTTATGGAGCTAGCAGTCCTTGTATTACATAGCTGTAGTACGAAAATCATGGGCTTGATTAAACATCTAGCTACCATGGAGGTGGTAGTTAATGGAATGAGTACAATTTGTAGTAATTAATGGACAGCATTATTTTGAAGTGAATTGCCATTTTGGTGTTCAAAATTTAGCCTTAACCGAAAACATCTAGCCTTTTTTTTTTCTCTCCAGTAAGAACTAAATTCACTTATCAATAAATTACAGTAGTCGAAATTAGACCTAGAACTAACAGTCAAAGTTCATGACCTCACTGGCTTGTTTCATACTATTAAGGCGACAACGGGGCAGTTGGCACTATACATATCCTTTTCCTCTCCTGTTTGGTTTATTAATTGAGCTCACTATATATATCCAATTACACTCAAAGTAGCCACACTATTACACTTGCAAATATAAGAAACAATGCCTCTTAATATTCTTGTATCTGTTTTTCAAAAAACAATGCAATACCTAACATTATCAGATCTAGCCATTGCCATGTTGATCCTTTTCATTTGTAGTGCCGCCATACAGCGGCTTACTACCAATGGACCGATGCTGTGGCCAGTCGTAGGCATCGTCCCAACCGTCTTAGTCAATGTACACAATGCATATGACTGGGTAACTGATTCCTTAATCAAAACTGGCGGTACCTTCCCATTCCGGGGCATCTGGTTCGGTAAATGCTATGGCGTCGCAACAGTCATTCCTGCAAATATCGAATACATTCTAAAAACACGGTTTACCAACTTTCCTAAGGGAAAGTATTACCATGAGAGGTTTGACGAGTTACTTGGAGATGGAATCTTCAATGCTGATGACCAAACCTGGCGTGACCAGCGCCGGGCATCCACAGCAGAGATGCACTCGAGCCAATATGCTGAGTATTCAGCCAATACGATTCGTAGTTTAGTGCACAGTAAGTTGCTTGTGATGATCAACTGGTTGTCAAAAACAGGATCCTGTGTTGATCTGCAGGACCTGTTTTTAAGATTCACTTTTGACAACATCTGTAGAGCAGCTTTCGGGGTTGACCCGGGCTGCCTTGCCATTGGCTTGCCAGATATTCCTTTTGCTAATGAATTTGAAAGGGCAACAGAACTTATTCTTTTTCGGTTCATAGTTCCACCATTTGTGTGGAAGCTGATGAGAGCCCTTAACATAGGCACTGAGAAACAGCTCAGTGCAGCAATCCAAACTGTGCACGAGTTTGCAGAGAAAACTGTATCAGATCGTCGCGATGAATTTAAGAAGGTAAATGGGTTCAGTGGGCGGTATGACTTGCTATCTCGGCTGATGGTAACAGACACAAAATTTTCTGACAAGATGTTGAAAGATCTTTGCATCAGCTTTATACTGGCAGGCCGAGACACCAGCTCAGTTGGACTCACTTGGTTTTTTTGGTTACTTCACCGACATCCTGATGTCGAGAGATGCATCCTTGATGAAATCACTAATATCATCCAAAGAAGAACCGAAACCAATGTCAGTAACCCTGCAAATTCTGACCTCGAGATAGTTTTCACGGCAGAGGAACTAAAAAAGATGGTTTACCTTCAAGCTGCAATCTCAGAGGCGCTACGCCTCTACCCGCCGGTTCCGTTAGATTTCAAAGAGGTATTGGAAGACGACGTACTTCCTGACGGTACCTTCATAAAGAAAGGTGCAAGGGTAATCTACTCGATGTATTCTATGGCGAGAATGGAGGGAATATGGGGCAAGGATTGCAAAGAATTTAAGCCTGAACGATGGTTGAGGGATGGCAAATGTATCAACGAGAGCGCATTCAAATATGTTGTTTTTAACGCGGGGCCAAGGCTGTGTATAGGGAAGAAGTTTGCTTACATGCAAATGAAGATGGTAGCAGCATCTATTCTATTGCGGTACCATGTGGTGGTACAGGAGAAGCAGGAGGTGGTACCAAAATTGACCACGACGCTATACATGAGAAATGGACTCAGGGTTAATTTTCAGAGAAGAGAAAATGGGTTAATTGGCAATGTAAATTAATAATTAGGATTTGCTTAAACTCTTTTTTTTTAAGGTCTGTTCTTGTCTGCATGAGTAGGAAAGAGTTGACACGTGCTTATGTGTATGCAGACCATGTGATGTGTATATACATATATTTTCCTTACTTTATTTTAAAATAAATGTATTACAAGTATAAATTAAAGAGAAATTATTCTTACATTTTAGGTTGCATCTGTGCAAATATATCTATTTGTACTTATATGATTCATATTTTAATTATACATATTTCGTATTTGTCTTTAATACACAAAGTGTTACCTCTTTTCGATATTTAAAATTCGAATCATGTACTAATTAATCTACTACAAAAATTAAGAGTGGTCCTTATTAATTTGATCGGAACTAGGTTGGAATTTATTAAGTCTACTAAAAAATTAATTATGGATGGTCCATGCATATTAATTGAAATATTCCAATGGTCCATTTTGGTAAAATGAGTTTAATACAGAATACCAGAGCAGGGGCGCTACGTGTATTGATAAGAAGACTAATTAAGCTACGTAACTCTATGATTTCAAATTATAATTATGTATATTGAAATTTAAATATTTTTTTATATAGTCAACCTCCTTAATTTCATGCATATTTTGCAATAATGACGACTTGAATTTACATCTTACTGTAATGGTGTGCATTTGAAGTTAATTAATTTCAGTCTCTTTGTCCAAATTTTCTAATTCCGCCGTTGTATTAGTGGGAGTTAGATTCATATATATAGACGGAGTTCAATTAATGAATTCGTCTCCTATTTGAAGCTAGCGACTAAAACGGGCATGAATGATGAATGTTGTTTAGATGATGAAATTCATGAGAGATGAACTGTGTACCCATAGAACAAGAAATGGTTTTTGTTGATTTTCATGCTTGTGGGATACACCATGCAGCAAATACGTACGACAATTGAACTATGGCATGGACTAGAATGTAGAAATTCTTTTGATGTATTGAGAATAGCAAGAACAGTGAGAATAGTGTTATTCCGATTTATTCAAACACACTCAATTGCTATTCAAAATAGCGAGAATAACACTGTTCTCGTTATTCCTACAAAAAATAGGAATAGCAATTGGTGCTATCTCAAATGTTCAATCTCTCTATCACTATTCTAAACATTCAATCCAAACAACATTTTCGCTATTCCGAATAGCACCAAATCAATACTATTCTCGCACTCTTTCAAAAATCATTATTCTCATCTACTATTCTCAAATAGTAACTATTCTAGTTATTCTAGAGTGCATCCAAATGTATCATAATTAGTTGCGGATAATAAATGAGGCTGTGGAGCCGGTTCATCGCATAAAAAAATCGGTCTGCTATATTCAATCGAAACCGTACAATTTGCATCAAGATTAATAAGTATTTGATCTACTTAAAATTTTAAATTGTTTGTACAAATCTTGATGCCAATCGATCAAACAAACTACAATGTGGTACGGACCGAATTCAGTCCCAAGCTCATCGAATGGTCCCTGATATATTCTATAAATAAGATGTTTCTGTTACGGACACGTAGTGATTCAAATAAATACGGCCAAAAACGAAAGCTCGAATGTCTAAGAAATTTTGACTAGGGAGAGAGCGTCCAAAATTTAGACGACGGCGATCGAACCGTCCCCGGAAGAATTGAAGGGGGAGCGTTGAGGCGGTGCCATGTTATTTAAGTCACATTTAATTTGCTTTATTCCAAAAAAAGTCATTGGTGGTTATCTATTTCATTTTGAGAAGTTAAATACAAATTCATATTAAAACTTGTATACTAAAGCTAACTATACTAGCCATCCATATTAAAAAAAAACAAAGCATCAAAATTGCTTGCTTCAATATATAGCTTACTGTTTTGACTTACCTTTGCGGAAAGCACAAGCCTCTCTTAAAAACAAACAGAGACTCAACAACCAGTACCCATTAATTTGTACCAATAACCACCACTTCAAGTACTTGGTGTTTTTTTAAGTAGAAATGTAGGGGTCAAGTTCCTCATATTGCATTACAACAGACACCAGTAGTGTCACATTACATTATTGTTTTTTGAAAAGTACTTGTGTTTTTTTTTTTTTTGAAGTAGAAATGTAGAGGCCAAGTCCCTCATATTCCACTGCAACAGACATCAGTAGTGTTAGATTACATTATTGTTATTTGAAAAAAAAAATGAAAAAAAAAACGAGAATATATATATATATATATATAGAGATGGGCTATGGTGCATTGCAATGCATGGACCCCTTTGTGCATTGCACTATAAATCATGAATTCAAAGTCCAAATGACCGATCCGAACTGTTAGATGTTTAATCCATATTGAAATGTGCTTGGAGACCAAATTTGACATTTTTTGAAATTTTTTTATTATTTATTAAGCATTTTTTTAAATTGCTGTTTTGCTGTGAACAGTAAAAAACAGTAAAATTTTCTGGATCATCAGATCAGAGACTTTCAAAATTGCTTAATAAATAGTAAAAAAAATTCTAAAAAATGTAAAATTTGGTCCCAAATATTAATATGGAAAATAAGATGAACGGTTTGGATCGGTTGTTTGGACTTTGAATCCGTAATTTGTAGTGCAATTCATAAAGAGATCCATGCATTGCAATACACCATAGCCCATCTCTCTCTCTCTATATATGTACAAATTATAAGAAAAGCAATGACAAAAGTGCCAGGGTCCCTTCAACCACCTATGATTTTCTGTTAATTGCTATGTGGAAACCAACTTGTGAATTCAACCGTGACTTCCCCTTGCCAGTGTCCTGCTTGGTTTTACAATTTCCTGAAAAATTTATGACATTGTAAATTTTTTTTTAAATGCTCATCCCGTTTATCAGAACATAAAAATATCTGATATATTTCATAACCGTTTTGGTAAATATTTTTTTCTGAATTGTTTTAGTAATTACTTGCATTTTAAATTTTACATGTAACATCACAAGATGATATAAATTGAGTAGCGCACCGCTAGTATGCTGCTAAACTCGAGGACAAATTTCTATAATTTTGAGCAATTGGTGATAATTTTGATATAGGATGCACAACCTTTTAAAATATAATAAGGCCAAACCACAAATCCACAATTCGAGGGGGTACAAATTCCGAACCTGATAATATTATACTTGAACGAAACAAAAGGGTGGTATTATACGTATTTTACATTGCCAGTAAAGATAATTATTGAATAATAATAAAATATGAAAAGGAACTAACTTTTTTGGTCTAGCGATATTGATATTTCTTATAATTTGTCCAGCGTATAAGCATGCGCCACCTTCGCTACTGTTAGAAATTTAAATTTATAAATCCTTATTCCTCATTAATGATCTAATCCTTATCCGATTATATCTCTGTAGCACTTTTCGTTGATTAAACAGTGGAAACAGCTAAACATCAAGTTGCCATGAGAGAAATTATTTATTCCTTAGCCTTAAAATTATGACAATATATATAATAAGTCTTACTTACTAACAGGAGCGGAGTCAAAAAAATTTGATATAGAGATCAAATGCGAATGAAATCAATCATATAAAATTTCATACTGAGTATAGAGTTAATTTTGCTATATTCGTAAATTTTACTCTAAAATACATATACAAAATTATGTATAAACACAAATATTTTGAACCCATTGGTTCTTACTAAATGAACATCTGCTTACTAATTCTTCCAAAATTATCATACATATATATTAGTATCGTACCCGTGCATTGCAACGGAAACATATTATAAAATGAAGAAGTTCAAGAGCTTGATTTATAATTTTGAATTTCAAACTTTGATGCAAGTAAAGAGATTTGATTAAAAAAAACCGAAGACAAATGGCTTGAAGAAATATATACATCTCATAGGCTAAAGTCAAAAAGACAAAAAATTAATAACTGAAACTAAGAATGAATATAAACATACTAATAAAAAAAATATTTTATCTTATCAAAATTAAAGAAATAAAATTGAAAAAAAAATTCACTATAGCTTAAATTGAGTAATGTATTAAATTTGGAGATATTAAATAATTTGATAAAATATTTTTAAATTTGATATCTTTGATCATTCATCATAATTTTTAAATAAGAAAATAAAGAAGGCCAGAGCTATATTCAGCTCTCATATAATACAATGTTGAGCGCAAAGAAGGAATTTTTGTTTATTATACCAGATATATCCCTATGACCTATTTAATACTCATCTTTTTATGTTAGATTATGGTGCGTAATCAAATGATTCAAATCACCGTCAACTAATTAAGGAAGGGGATATATTTATATAAAGGATGTATCATACATTTGAAAACTCTTTTATCCGGATGTAAAAAAATTAATAATTCTAATTAGTGAAAAATTAGCAGCACAAGTATGAAATTGCACATACTAGACTTGCAAAATTTTCGCCATCTTTATTTATTATTTTACTAACATTTATTTGATCAAATAAATAAATATTAAATAATGTTTCGATAATGATTTATTGACCAATCTTAATGAAATACATTATCACATTATGAAAAGAAAGACATTTACACAGATTCAATAACTACAAAATTTCCTCTCAACATGTTCTAAATTACATTTCACTTTCAAGAAAAATTATTGCAGTACTTAGAACTTTTTTTTTTTTTTTTGCTACTGAAACTATTTAACTTATTTGAGTAATTCATATCCATATAGTATGATTATACACAGTAATTCAATTTGTTATTATATTTTACATAGTATGTAAAATTATCAAAGCATCTTATATTGTAATAGAAAATTAATAAAATAAAGTAAAGATTTTCAATATAAAAAATTGTCAAATTTTTGTTGGTAAATTCTATATATAAAGATGAATAATAGCAACAAAATTTCTCTTTCCTTAATTGTGGTCTTTACGTAAATCAAGGAATAGTCCATTTTTTATATTGAATTAAATGTTTCCATTGATAACAGCACTTTTAATGTTAAATTAAACCGGACAGCATTAATTAGGGATAAATTTGGTATAAACGAAGAATTTGTTATGAATAAATTATTGGGAGCGACTAACAGTATCCTCCATTCAGTCCTCTATTTGTCCCCCACGCTAAAAGACCAAAAAAAAAAAAATACAACGGGGGACCACTAACTGACGCGCATGTAGTAACTACTGCCAATGAGCAAAGTTAATGCGATTTTATTCATTGTCAAAACGTATAGTATTCATACCTACGAATTTAAAGTATTCATACTTATTATCTATAATATTCGTCATATATAGACACAAACTGAAGATGACCATTAATATTGGGGACTAGTAACGATTAGGAGGACCGCTGACGACGTCTGATAGCTTGGATTAGGGACTGCAACAGTCTGAAAGCGACATTTGCCAAGATTAGAAACTACTACAACGAATATATATACTAATTATTAAGTATTCATATCTAACAAATAAAGTATTTATATATATAAGTATTCATATCCAACAACCTAGTATTACAAGAAGTATTCACACCTGACATTAACAATATTCATACTAAAGATTACGAAGTATTCATACATGTACGAAATAATTTATACAATTCAAAATCAAACACCTATTCAATTCACTTAAAAAGTATTTTTTTATAGTAACTATATAGTGTTCATATCTAATTAATGAGGTATTCATATCTAACTAATGAAGTATTTATAACTAATTAATATAAATATGAAGTATTCATATCTAACAATATGAAGTATGCATATCTAGCTGATAATGTATTCATATTTAACTAATGAAGTATTCATATGTTGCACTCTTGACAACCTTCGTTGGGCTTAGCATGAACCCCCTCCAAGGGTGCACCACGCTCTCTCCGCTAGATCTCGACAGTGCACCACGCCCTCCTCGCCGGATCTCGACGGTGCACCACGCCCTCCTCACCGGATCTCGACGGTGCACCACGCCCTCCTCGCCGGATCTCGACGGTGCACCATGCTCCCTTGCCGGATCTCGATCGCCATCACAACCGTCAGCGTGGGTAGCTGGTGGTGAGCAGTAGAGGAGAAGAACAGGGTGGGTTTTGAGTTGTGTTGAAATTTTTTTTTCTTTCTAAGAAAAGATTGAAGATGGTGAGTTTTGACCACGTGGGGGAACAAAAAATGAAGGTTATTAGAGAGACAGATTCAATGGGGACAATATCTTTACTCTAAATTATTAATGTAGATATTCATAACTCATAACATTCATTCTCCACTACCCTCACTACTATTGGAATTCATATCCCACTACTATTGGAATTCATTTTTTCATTTATTCTTGTAATTAATTTAGATGGTTTTTCATTCACAATTTGTAGTCTATAAATAGAACTTTTGTAATATTATATTGTACACATATGAGAAATGTATTAATAAATAGATTGTCATCTTTTTCTCTCTATCTTGTTTATTCTTCTTTATGCTTGTTTATCTTTATTTTATAATACGTTATCAGCACGAGAGCTCTACTATTTGAAGATTCAAGGTAATATTTTTATTATTTAATTATGTTACCTTTTTATATTATATTATGATAATATTATGTTATCTTTTTACAATATTTTGTGTTAAACATAAATTATGTTAATGAAATAGTCCGAAGTCATCTAATTATATTATTATATTAACTAATGGCTCAAAGCCATATGAATATCAATATGTTAATGAAATTGGCCCGAAGCCATTTCAACAATTTTATCAATTGACCTAAAATTCAATTATAAAATTAAAATATTAAAACCACATATTAATCATAAATTTATAATGTGCACTGATTTTATTTATATTTATTATCATTATTATATTTTTAAAAGTCCAGTATAGCAATTTTTCTAAAAGTTTTGAATATATTCTGAAAGTGCTCCTCTCTCCAAAAACATATCCCTTAAAAAAAATCATATAAAAACAGAGGATGAAACGTAACATTCAGAAAAAATTAGATCTATCCTATATCAATGTTTTTGTCTTTTGTGCAATATTTTTTTTAATAATTTTGTTTTTATAGTATTGAATATTATTTAACTTATTTAATATTTTTGTGATAGTATAGTTTTTTTTTATCTTCTGGAAGAAAATTTATATGATGTACAAATTTTATATGATGTTCATATTTTTATTTAATCTTTTTGAAGAAGATTTCAAAAGATATTAAGAAAATTCTTAATTTTGTAAAATGGACCAAAGTCATATGTTTTTTTTATTCTCAATTTTATCAATAGTCCGAAGCTATTGTAGCCATTATCAAATATAAAGTCAATTTATATAATGGCCCGAAGCCAATTCACCTCTAATCAATATTGATTAATGAGAAATTCAATTTTAATTGATGTCATAATAGTGGCATATACTTAATGGCCTAGTTTTGGTCCAAAGCTAATTCAATTGAAAATTGGCCCAAAGCCTATTCAAATTCACATTAATATTCTTATTAACATTCAATTGGCCGGAAGCCATCTCTCTTTCTCTCTCTCTCTATATATAAAAGCATTCTGTCATAGTATTCATTTTTACATGTTCATATTTTTTTTAATAATTTAATCTTGAGGAAGAAGATTTTAAGAACAATTCTATAATTTTGATCTTTCCGAAGAAGTTTCAATAAATATTAAGAAGATTTTAAGAAATTTTCCTGAAGAAAATTTAAATAAAAATCAATGTGATGTTCATATATATATTTTTTTAATCTTTTTGAAAAAGTCTTCTAGAAATATTTAGAGTATATCTTGTTATGGTTGAACAAAATAATAATTTCAGTAAAAGTGAAAAATAATATGATAAACAAACTATTAGATATGGACGTGATAATAAAGAAAATGCACATTATTCTACTAGAAGTGGAGAAATAAATTAACAAAAAGAATTACCACTAGAAGTGAAAAATAATGAAAAAAAAAGAATGAGAAAAATGACAGAATAGAGAACAAGATAATTTATGATGGTAAAGCTCATTAGTCATGTACCTGTTGTATGTCGGCATACCTATCGTATGCAAAATATATTGTTGACATATATTAAACATCACTAAAAAAAATAGAAGTGAAATGTTTAAAATAGATTAATCTTAATTATTGTTGAAGTGATATATATTACGTTTTTTTTATATATACAAGTCTAACTATATTGTTGAAGAGTTATTTTTTTTTTATTTTTTTCATTGAAGAATTTTTTTTTATTTGACAATAATGATATCAATAATGAAGATATATGTCTCACTGACAGTGCAACAACTCATATCATCCTTAAAAATATAAAATATTTCTCTTATTTAGTAATGCAAGAAGCTAATGTTGGCACTATTGCCGGTAATACAAAATTGATTGAAGCCTCCGGAAAAGCAACATTCTTGTTACATGGAGGAACATAAATTTATATTGATAATGCATTATATCATTTTAAGTCTCAAAGGAATTTGTTAAGCTTTAAGAATATCTACCAAAATGGATATCATGTTGAGACAACTATTAAAAAAATATTGAATATATAGAAAACAATGCATATTTAAAACAGTTTGCATATATTTTTCCTCCGACTTGTACTACATATATATTAGTACAATTAAAGTATATGTTATTGTAAACTGGAAGTTTACAAACAAGAATATATTTATAGTTTGGCATGACTAGTTGGGCCATTCCGGATCAATAATGATGCAAAAAAAAATTTTAATATGAACACTTATCAAAGAACCAGAAGATTCTTTAATCTAATGAATTTCTATGTGTTGATTTTATTTCTAGAACGTATACAATATGATATTTGGAAAACATTATATCCAACATGTGAACCATTTGAATATATTATGATTTTAATTGATGCATCAACAAGATGATCACATGTATGTTTATTATTAAGTCGCAACCTGGCGTTTGCGAGATTACTTAATTAATTTGATTAAAGAGCATAATTTTATGATTATCCAATTGTGAAAATACATCTAGACAATGTTGGAATTAATGTTGAACATCCTGTAGATGTTCATATATAAAAAGAAGACATGATATTTTATAAGCAACAACACTAATTCGCATCATGCCAACTAGATATTATAAAACTTCCCCATAATAATTGATTTTTGGTCACATATCTAATATTTTCCATATATATTCTTTTTTAATGTGCGGTATATGTTCTAATTGCTCCACCACAACGCACTAAAATGAGATATCAAAGAAAGTTGAGAATTTATATTGAATTTAAATCTCCATATATAATAGAGTATCTAGAATCATTGATGGAAGATTTATTCATGGCTAATTTTGCCAGTTGTGATTTTGATGAATAAAAATTTTCAAACTTAGGGGGAGAATACTATCAGAGTGAGTCTATGGTACTATGCATATCACGAGTTGTTACCGTGCTACGGCTCTATATTCAAGTTTTCAAATCTTAACAGTCGATCCGAACCGTTCATCTTGTTCTCCATATTAATATGTGTTTGGAGACCAAATTTTACATTTTTTTGAAATTGTTTTACTATTTTTTTAGATATTTAGAAAATCACTTGATCTGAAAATTCTGGACCATCCAAAAACAGTGATTTTCAATAAATCTAAAAAAATAGTAAGAAAATTTCAAAAAATGTAAAATTTGGTCTCCAAACACATATTAATATGGAGAACAAGATGAACGGTTCGGATCGACCGTTAGGATTTGAAAACTCAAATATAGAGCTGTAGCACGGTGCCAAATCGTAATATGCATAGTACCATAGACTCATAAAAATATATTAGTATGAATATATTAGCACTGTAGCTGGAAAAAATATATTAGTATGAATTATTATTGTCTTATTTTGATCCTCATATTAAAGAATGTGAACTAAATATTCAAAAGATAATTCATTTGCAAATATTAGCTAATAAATTGTCAGACGCAATTACAGACTCAAAGAAAGTGACCAAATTACATGTACCAGCTGCTAATGCTCTAATTAAAGTCAATGTCTCTATTGGACGGACTAATTAGAACACGCATAAAGCGTGGAAGATCAATCAGTTCCAAAGATTTAAAAAAAATCCTCGAAAAAAAGGAGCAAATAATGAAAATGGTCAAATCGAGAATATGATAATTTTAGATAAAGCTTCAGAAGAGAATCAAATTTATAAATAATATTGGAGTTCCAGCAGAAACTCAGGTATCTGAAATTCATGAAGAGATCTCGATAAATTATATCATGAATGAAATAAGATGGAACCGAGATGAAATTGATATCAATAATATTTTTGTATATAATATAGCGCTAAACATAATAAATATTGAGGATCATGACTAGAAGTCTATTAAAGAATGTCGACAAAGAAATGATTGGCCAAAATAGAAAAGTGCAATTGAGGTAGAGTTAAACTCTCTTGAAAAACAAAAAGTTTTTGGACCTATAGTCCTTATATCTCAAGGTATAAAACCAGTAGAATATAAATGAATATTTATGAGAAAATAAAATGAGAAATGTGAAATTTGAGATATACTCACCTGTGGTGGATGCAACAACTTTTTGATATATAATTAGTCTGATAGTTCATGAAGGACTTAATTTGCACCTAATGAATATTGTTATAGCTTATTTAAATGGCTCGCTTGATAATGATATTTATATGAAAATCTCTGAAAGATTTAAGATGACTGAAGCATGTAATTTAGGTTATCGAGAACATTATTAAGTTAAATTGAATAAATCTTTATATCGATTAAAGCAATATGGACGCATATGCTATAATCGTTTAAGTGAATATTTATTGAAACATGGATATAAGAATGATACGACATGTCCATGTATTTTCATGAAAAGATATAGAAATGATTTTGTTATAATTGCAGTTTATGTTAACGATCTTTGTATCATTGGAACTCTTGAAGAGCTTCCAAAATAATAAATTATTTAAAGAAAGAATTTAAGATGAAAGATCTTGGACGAACAAAATTTTGCATTGGATTGCAAATTGAACATTTAAAAATGATATTTTTATGCATCAAGAAAATTATATTGCTAGAGTGCTGAAATAATTTTATATGGATAAATAATATTTATTAAGCACTCCGATGGTTGTAAGATCAATAGATGTGAATAAAGATTATTTAGACATCAAGAAAATGATGAAGAACTATTTGGTCCTGAAGTACCATATCTTAGTGCAATATGAGCACTTATCTTGATGGGCATACAATACATGATATATCATTTATTGTAAATTTATTAGCAAGATATAGTTCTTCTCCCACGCGAAGATATTGACATATAATTGAACATATATTTCGCTACATATGAGAAAATTTAGCAATACACAAAAGTAAGTCAAGTATGTGTTTGGTTAAGATTTGTGATTCAACATATTAGTCAGACATGTAGATTGTCTTTTAGAGAAATGATCTCGAAGATTATATATGAATATAATATTGTATGTATTGCTCAATGAAAGGAATGATACATTAAAGGAGATAGAACAAAATATTTTTCACCAAAAAAAATTTCACACATGATCTCCAAAAGAATAATGTTAATTAATATTTAGCAAATCCATTCAAGTGAAAAATCCAGCAGATTTATTCACTAAGGCGCTCCCTACTACAATATTCAAAAAACTAGTTTGTAATACTAGAGTTTGCTGACTTAAAATTCTTGATTGATGCTGTCATGAGGGGGAGTTAATATGCACTATATTTTCCTTAACCATGGTTTTTCCTGCTAGATTTTTCTGGTAAGGCTGTAATTACGTATTTAAAAGAATATTGTACTATTTTTTCTTCATTAGGTTTTTATCTCATAGGGTTTTTCTTAGTAAGGTTTTAATGAGGCATATTCTTAAGTAATTGACATCCAAGAGAGAGTGTTATGAATAAATTATTAATGTGGATGTCCATAACTCCCAATATTCATTTTCCACTACCCCACTACTATTGGAATTCATATCCCACTACTATTGGAATTCATTTTCTCATTTATTCTTGTAATTAATTTAGATAGTTTTTCATTCATAATTTGTGACCTATAAATAGAGCGTTTGTAATCTTGTATTGTACACATATGAGAAATGTATGAATAAAGAGATTGTCATCTTTTTCTCCCTATCTTGTTTATTCTTCTTTATGCTTGTTCATCTTTATTTTATAATAGAATTATCATTTTAGTGCTGAAAGTTACAATTTGTTCTCTATTCAATTTGAATTGTAACATATTGTGTGACAGTATGTGTGGCGATTATATTTCTAATTAAATTTAGACTTCTACACATAAAAAAAATGCATTTAATAAAAAAAAAGATAGATTATTTGATTGGAGGACTGATATTAAATCCAAACTTTCATTTTTCAATCATAGTTGTTGGCAGATCAGGACATACGTGCATAATACACACACACAGAAGATAAAATTGATAAAATTACAACCGTCAGTTTTGTAGGCTTCATTTGATGAACAGCTAAAGGTGGTTATTACTTCTAAAAGTTGATGCTTTATTGTTTCGACATGTTTTTGGGTTTTTCGAGTCGGAAAATGTTAGAGGGGGACTACGGTAATATACATAGCGTATTATAGATTAATATTTTTATTTTAAAGTCTAACTAGATAATTCTATTCATGTAATATGTTATTTATATGAATATTTATTGGAATGTAAAATTTATATTTTTAGAACATTTTTACTATATTTTTAGATTGTAGAAAATCACTTGATTTAAAAATTCTAGACCATCCGAAAATAATTATTTTTATCTATTTAGAAATTAGTAAACAAAAAATGAATTTTTTTTACGCAAGTATATTTTCATAATGTTTGAAATTTAACTACTTATCCTTTAAAAATAATATATATAGTATGAACCAATGTGCGGTACATATCCAATACCGCTATATCATTTATTGATCTATGAAGGAATTTATGAGGCCAAGGGCCCAAGACCCATACAGCCACAAATTTGAAGCGGAAATGGTAGTCTTGTGAGCAGGAGCTATAATACCTGCTTACACCGGTAATGGTAATAATCATTATAGAAGCCTTTATTACATTGCAAATCAAAATCATAAGAATTCCACTGGACAGTCTGTGATTGGATACTTTTAGTAAGCAATTTCATGAATGTACCTTATTCCTATTTCCTAACAGTAACCTATAATAAACTGTAGATGGACCCGGCTGTACTTAATTTCAGATCGATTTAATCAGTTAGGTATATGTGAAATAATCAACTTAATTATATATACTTTCTGTGCCAAGAATTTAATTGAGCGGTTGAAGGAAGCATGGAATAGAAATGTGTGGGGTATGACATATAATGATATTGTTCCATAACATTCCTTTTGTCTGTACATACTCTCAACTTCTTTAATTAAGCACATGAGAAACAATGATATTTTTTTCCTTTACAAAGATAATCCAAGCCTCCTTCATAACTCTCCGATCCAAAATAGGTTCTAATAGAACGGCTTTAATTACTCATGCGCTTGATTGATATGACGCTGAATAGTAAGAAGTTTAAATTGATTAATTTGACGGATTAAACTTATCTGAGATAAGTAAGGATGTAAACGGATCAAATACGGATTATTAGTGGGACGTCATAAAAATTTTGATGTTTAATTTTATACACTGCATTTTCTTATATAAAACATACGTTACTTCATAAAAAATATATACATTTTAATTATTGAATCGACACTTAAGTTCAAAATTATTTTGACTACAAACATATTTTGGATGATTTTTTTTAATCACCATAATAGAAAATTCTTTTAATATATTTTACGCCAGGTGTCCTACCCTGTATCTATTACCCCGTGACATCCTTTGATTATAAAAATGTAGTGTATAAAATTCCCCACAAACAGTGCCGAGTTTAATAGATACAGGGTAGGACACTCAATAATTGACCATTTTTCATGAAAACTAGAAAAAAAATGTACATTCAATATTTGAGAATTTTTCATGAAAAATTTAAAACTATCTTGTTTATGTTAAAACTTCTAGGTACTACTATTAAAATAGGGGAGTGCTATACTGGGGACAGTTTTTCTAATTTTGAGATCTAAGATTTTTTTTTTTTAAATACCAATTTTGTTATTCCATCGTCTATCTAATCTAATTAATACAAGAACTAACAAAGGAAATAAAGAAAAGTTCCTTTTTCTTCTCCAGTAATTGATGCATAGAATGGATTCCACTTTCTTTCTTTATACGTATTCTTATAATTTTTGTTGTTATGCTATATCTTATGAATCTCCCAGTGTGAAACTGAACCAAACCAAAATTCACAATCTCGCATACTACGAGACTACAAGTTAACATAAAGTAGTGCTGATCAATAGTCAAATTTAAATATGCAAAGATTAAAAGTAGTGAATTGATGTGCTATGTTTATTTTATTTTTTTCTTTTGGCAAATTGGCCAGTAGGTATTCAAGAAGTCAGATATAATACATCAAGTATGAGGTGCTTTACTCCACATCACAAAAACCATAATATCATATGCATAATATTGATAACACTATTCTGCTTGACTCCAAAAAACTCAAAAAATAAATAAATAAGACCATATACATAGTATTGAGAAACAAGAATTTAACAGGCTCAGCGTTCAAAATTTTAATTTGTGCCCTCGGTATAGCACTCCCCTTTTATAAAACATTAATGTGATAGAGAAGCAGAGAATCGTAGCACTCTTATTTCTGCTACTTATTTACTAAATAGTTATGTCTTTTTTAAGTTTGATTGAAATAATATTTACAATATTATAATCCAATTTATATTTTCAAAATATGCAATATGCAATATACAATTTCTTCTTAGAAGGGCATTAATACAGGAAATGCCAAGAATAATATACAGTTTCTTCGACTAGGGATAAAGAAAGTTATTCATATGATGAAATTATGTATTTGTTAAGAGTTCATCCTAAAAGATGATGGAGGAAATGCAAAATTTTAAATAGGTTGGACTAAGGTGTAAGTTTTGCTTTTGTGGTAAACACATTGCTGTAATTGAATTTTATTGTACTGGTTATAATTGAGCATATAAAGAGAGAGAGAGATATGCTTGTTACCAAAATTAAGTTTTCTTTATCTGTAGGAGTAATTTCCTTTGTTATTTTTTTTTCCTTAATAGATTTGTGTATTAATTATGACATAATTAAATGTGAAGATAAAGAGAGAGAGATCGGAAGGACAAAATCGGTATTTAGATTGAAAAATTTCTCTCAGCTCTCAAAATTTCAAATGTTTGCCCTCAGTATAGAACTCCCATTAAAATAATGACATGGATTATGAGAGTAATATTTTTTTCTCTCTTAACCAATGAATCACAAACTTATCTTTAAGAAAACCATATGTCATAATTAAATTCAGCATTTCAGTTTATATGTTCAAATTATATTCAATATTAGATAATGCATTTTTTTGTTCAAATATATGAAGATCAATATTAAATGTCTTATGTAATTTTTGTGTTAGACCATGGCCCCACGCTTCGCAGCGGACCCGAAACTTTTTTGTGAATATATTTTAAAAACATTTACAAATGTAAAAATCAGTAAATACTATAGTCTATTTATAATGTGGTTTAAAACACAAATTAACAAATAAAACAAAGATGATATATATAATATTAGCGTAGCCAGTAACTATTTTGTATTTAAATTAGATCTTAATTACAATGAAAAATGAAGATAATAAGCATAGTTTTTTTTTTTTTTTTGAATGGTACATTTCGTAACACGAGTCATGAATTCTATAATAGCTAAAAAATAAAAGTAGTAAGTGAAGTGTATTTTATAAATGATTTTCTAAAGACGTAGGTCTGTGCCACTGGATTATTTAATCAAGTTCTGGCAAGGAAGTTCTGTACCATTCGTTAAAGATCCTATGGTCCAGAAGACCAGACATGTAACAATAAGTTTCCGTACAAAAGACAGCACAGCATGAATTGACAAATAACTCTAGAAACGTGCCCAATGGTTTTTCCTCAAAAAAAAAAAAAAAAAAAAAAAAAACCTAGAAACGTAAACGGTTGATTGGCTGGCTCCCCGCTCCCTCCCCGGGAAATCGTATCCTCTACATTAACTCGAAAGGGAATCTTTTGAGTTAATAAATATGATCCGTCTGATTTTAAACGGAGCCAATTCAGCACCGGCTTATAACATGAGAGATCTTTTAATATTAGTGCAGATATAGTCCACACGAATCTTGAAATGGATCGGACAGTTAAAATTTATCAATTCAAAAGATTCCCTTTTGAGTTAATGCAGAGGATACGAATTTCCTGACGTAGAACTTCGCAACGAATTCGTATCCTCTGAGTAGGTTCTCCCTGCGATCCTCTGTGGTAGTTTAGACAATGTAGGCTGGTGAAGGGTGCTGTTTTTGGCCCATAAAAAAATTGTCAAAGCTTTACATTATGTTAGCAGTTTGGCAATTAGAGGAAAACTGCTAACATCTGTACATATACGGTTAGATACACAGTTTTCGTAACAGAAATAATCGGGAGGAAAAGAAAGCAGCTGTGACGCCTAACGGATAGAAACATTCTCCAATCATCCGAGATATATGAATTTTTTTTGTTTATTTAAGGATACCGATTTTTTTTATTAATATCCATAAATAAATAAAATTTCAAAAATATTCAATGGTTTCGAGGATTTCTAAAAATGCCCAAATCACCATAATTTATGACTTCCTTTTTCTTTCGGGTTCGTCAGGAATTTTGGCAGCTGATTTATTTTCAGAGTCGTTAGGAAATCTGACAGTTCTAGGTATATATATATTTATTTCACATCATTTGACAGAGTCAAATTGATTTTTTATTTTTTTTCTATTTTAATTAAATAGAAAATTTTATGATAACTTTTATTTTAAAGCTCATGACTCACTATTTTTTTTATCGATTTGTATTAATTACATCATATATTGTCTTGTACAAAATAAAAAAAAATACATATGTCATGTACAGTATTGTACAAAAATATATTGTTTGTGATAAACTTTTAATATATCACTATTTAATTACATCATTAGCTTTTAATATTATCACTATTTAGTATTTTAATTATTTATACTGTTGATTCTTGTTAGCAATTAAATGTTTGTATTGTTGACACCTCTCTTTGTTTCATTGCCTACTTTATTAATTGAGGCCAAGTTCTGGCCTCTAGGAAAGGTCTCTGGTCCATCCTCTAGGAAAGGTCTCTGGTCTCTCTTCGTTTCAAGCTACTTTGCAATACTGCATTTTATATGCTCTTCTAGTTTGGTACGTAGATCTCTTTAATTTAATCTTTTAATTAATGAGTTGTATATATAACATAGCACCCTCTCTATTGTCCGTACTATGTATCATATTTTTATTTTTTGAGTGCTTTAAAGGGATCTAGATTATAAAAAAAAAAAATTATATATTTTCGGAGCTTACTAAAACTTTACTTCTCATCGTGAATTGATAATGGAAGTAATTTGTTTCTTTCAATTAATATATATATATAATTTATTTTTTGTTTCGTCCAATGATCAAGTGTTGACATGAACGCTGTTGTACTCACATGGACAACTTTTTTCTGACTAGATTAGGGGTGTCAATGGCACCCTTTTATCCGTTTACCCGATCCATATCGTATCCGAAAATACGAATAAGGATAAGATTTTTATTCCGTTAGTTAATCGAGTACGGATAAGAGTAATGATTTTTTTTTTCGTTATCTTACCCGTTTTAGTATAAGATAATTTAAAAAAAATAAAATTACATGCATAAATATATATTTGTACGAAGATGATACATGATACAATAAAGTTTTGAATTTTATTAAATTTTCATAATACAAATTAGTTGTATTCATTATTATTTTTTTCTTATTTAAAAAATTATTTTATCAAAAACACAAATTGAAATGTTAATGACACTTTTTTATCCGTTTACCCGATCCGTACCATATTCGAAAATACGGGTAAGGATAAAGATCTTTTTTCGTTATCATAACGGGTTCGGGTATGAAAATGTCTCCACCCGACCTGTATTGTATCCGTTGACACCCCTAGACTGGATTGTTATATCAACAAAAATTCAGTGAAATAATTTATTAATTTGTTATTTTACCAGACAAGAAAAAAGTGCTACTGTATAAGTAAATTGTATTTATATTTACGATGAGATAATATAAATAAAAAATTGGAGTTGCGTTATAAATTCTCTCAATAAATTTGGTTGGGACAAGTTAGTCATCGAACTTCTAATTATGACAATGACCCCCCACCCACACACACAAAAGTTAGTATACTACATTCAATGCTCAATTTTTAATTATGAAATAACATGAATATCCTGAAAAATTTATGTCATAATATTTAAATACTTATGATTTATGACATTTTAATTTGTACAAAGTTAGTAATTTTTTTTTAAATGTAGACACTTAATTAAATATTTAGAATACATAAATCTGATATTTCTTTCTTCTTCTTCTGTTGGCTTTAACTTATTTGTATAGAAAGATATAATTTCACAAGTAGTAAAAATAATGAAATTAGGAATTAGTATTAACTTAAAAAATCGATTGTAAAAATTATAAAGTATCATAATCAATAAAAATAAAACAAGTATAAATTTATCAATGATATTATGCAGGGGCAGATCTCAATGTATTGGAAGGCTAAGCCACCTCTATAATTTTAAAAGTTTATTTATTTATATTAAAATTTAATTTAATTTTTTTTTCAAAACTTTCTATATACTCCAATTCCTGCCCTTCCAATAATAAGTAAATATTTACTTGTAATCTAGTAGTTAGAGCTCTATTTTTAGTTAAGAGTTCTTTAATTCAAATGTCACTTATCACACTGCATTTTAATTTTTAATCTCCTTCATAAAAAGTTTCTAGTTCCGCTTCTGATATCATGGTCATTTTGTTCTTAAATTGAGCATTAAATAGTAAATAAACTGCATGGGGGTGTTTGTAACTGAAGTGATTGTAAAAAATGGAAAAATTCTTCAAATCTGATGGACCCAAAAACAATCGAACATGTTTTAAAATTGGGATAATTGTGCCATTGCCACTCCAAAATCTCATATTTTGAAAATTGTCATTGCAAAGTTGGAGTTTTTGGTAATGCCATTGTAAACTTGTTTTATTTCTATTTTTGCCCCAAATACATAATTAGTCTTTTAAAAAAAAAATTATGATAATGACAAAAATACCCATGAACCCTACCCTACTTCAACCATTTGGACTCAACCCCTCTCAACTTGGTACTGATTTAACCCTAAACTCTTCTCTCCCAACGGGAGCACTCCCTCAACTGAAGCAATTAATCGCCATTAGCGCATTTCCCTCTCTTTCTCGAGCTCCGTCACTTTCTGCTCCTCTATCCCCGATTAGTGTTCTCTCTATGACCTAGGTTTCGGGGTTTGCTCTGAGCCCCAGTCGAATGTTAGCCCCAGGGTGAAACGAGCGAGTTTTGTTTAATTAGTTCAGTGCTCAATTCACATCTTTGAAGGTACTCTTTCTTTTCACTAATCTGTTATAAAGTTGAGTATAGATCAGGGATTACTGTACTAGCGAGTTTATCTTGATACTAGTAAGCTTTTAGTGGTTCTTCTTGGTATTGAACTGTCCGCTGTACCAATTTATTTTACACTTCAATTCTGCAAAATTTAGGAGGCGCAGTTTGATGAGGTCAGTAGACCGGTTGATTCAGGACGCGTAGGTTGATGTAACACAGTGGAGCGTAGCCTTGAAATGGGAGCAAGCGGATACCAGTAACCGATCTTAGTTGATATAATAGTGTGAGCAACCAACCAAATTTAAAGCTAGGTTCCTCAACAATCATCAAATGACATCTTATCAAAAAGCTGACTGAGCACACACAGTTTGCCATTACTCACAATCTGTTGTGCATCATACAATGCAATCAAAGGACTAATCCAATACAAGTCCAATATCAGTCCTGTTCAGCATCGTCGTCAGAATTAGTCTCTACTAAAGCTTGAAATTGTTGTGAAATTTTTGTAGATTTCACTTAGTGCATTTGATGCGGATTTTTGCTATTTTGTACTTGTCATTTGTATTTACTAAATTGTACTTGTCATTTGATGCGGATATTTGTATTTACTTGTCATTTGCTATTTTGTATTGTATGTATGTTGCTATTTTGTACTTGTCATTTGTATTTACTGAATTTTGCTTAGTGCATTTGATGCGGATTTTTGCTATTTTGTACTTGTCATTTGTATTTACTATTCGGATTTTTGCTTAGTGCAACATACATACGCTACATTTGTCAAAAAGAAATGCAATGCACTTCTTTTGTAATGCATACAACAAGTACCTTTTAGTCATCCAAAAGGCATGCACATCAATAAGCTCAAGGATGAATTTTCAGTTCATTTACAACCATCAAGTGACAACAGACTAACACTAAACATTTCTTAAATAATCAAACTACAATTCTACACTACTTGCATAATCAACCATTAAAAGACATTAACATACATAATCAAGCATTTATACACTACATTTCTACATTACTTGCATAATCAACCATTAAAAGACATTTAACTACTTGCAATTAATTACAATCAAAATACTAATCAACACAACAACATTTATAATAAGAACAAATATTATCTTCTCCGCTACTTGCTTCAATTTTCCAATTTCATTATCAAATCGAGTGACAATTCGAATAGCATCAGATAGGTCATTCTCGGGATCACTCCGCATGCCCACAACTCTAATGTCACAAAGATATGCCTCGTAGTCCTCTTCCCACATCTAGAACCTGCACAAAAAAATGCACAAAGACCCATAATAATAGTATAATTTCACTTAAACAGTACCAATTGGGTGCCTGACTGGAATAATTATTTTTTTGCCTAAATATTCCAATCTCATTGCACCTACTCAGTGCTTAAACAACCAATAAAATAAACCATAAAACAATAGTTGGTAAAAGAACAAGTAACTGAAATAATAAAGAAAACATTTGTCCAGGTCAACTTGGTACTGGAGAATATTACTTATAACAGGCAGCTAGTATAAGACACTGAAGTGCTAGTACCCACAAGTAGACAAGCACAAATTCTGCTACAAATAAAAAGAAACTGGATCCTAAAAATAACCTCTTGTTTAAGAAAGAATTCTGGAAATAACCTTATACAACTGGCATATATGTCCTTGATATTTGACAACGAAAATACAAATCTACAAGGCCATAACACATGGATCTGCACTATGCAAAGCAAGATGATGATGAATAAAAAATAAAAAGAACCTGGGATGAAATACATTTTAATATGGAGTTGAACATTTCAAATATATTGTTTAAACTTTACAAATCATAAAAAATAATTGCTAGTGCACCCGAAATCTGACATTGTCTATGTACTCGGTACTTAGTACCCAAAGCTGTTATTTTCTAGAACCCCACAAGGCCACAACATCCCTTATAAGAACAAACAGTATGTACCAGTATGTACCGACTGGTACCATGCATAACATATATACTGGCACAGGAAATCAGAATGTACTGGCACAGGATTATCAGTATAAATGTCATATATTCTAGACATATACCGACTGGTACTGGTAATCCTTTGGTAGCTCAGAGAAGTCAGAAGTCATTTGTCAAAAAATCACATCTAGCAAATCATTTGATTAGATCCACTCGGAGAAGCCAAAAGTCAGAAATTAATGTATCTCTTGATATTGTCAAAAAATCACTTCTGACTGGCACTGGTAATCACAGGAAATCCGTAAAATCTAAAGATCATTTGTCAAAAAATTCGGTACCTTTTTGTAGTTTACGCATTTGTAGAATACCCTCTGTGGATTTGTTGTGGTATCGCTCACAAATCTCTTCACATCGATCCCGCAATTTGGGCATTGCACGATTAGCAACGGACTGTCACTCGGCTGAGCGGCGGTGGACGAAATTGATTGTGTAGAGTTCCCACTGCTGGATTGATGGCGATGCATGCTGAATGGAAGAGATGGATTGACAGTGTTTTAGAGAAGAGATGGATCGGCGATTTCAGGGAAGAGAGGGATCGGGAAAGGGAAGGAGAAATCAGTGATTATAAGAGGCAGAGAGGGATCAGCGAGAGGCAGAGAGGAGGCTGTCTCGTGTGAAAGAGAAGAGAGGAGGCTTTCTCGCGTGAAAGAGAAGAGGAGGCAGGGATCAGCTTTCTCACGTGAAAGAGAAGAGAGGAGGTTGCATTCATTTTAACTGAGGGGTATAATGGGAAATACAGAAATACGTATTTCAAAAATGAATTTTTTAGATTATTTTTAATAAAAAAAGTATAAAAATTGTATAATAATGGCAAAAATAGAAATAAAACAAGTTTACAATGGCATTAGCAAGAACTCCAACTTTGCAATGACAATTTTCAAAATATGAGGTTTTGGAGTGGCAATGATACAATTATCCCTTTAAAATTTCATCCTTACAAGAACCGACATTAATTATTTTGTGCTGACACTGATCATGCATGTCTTCTGCAGTCTGCACTAGTGATGTCGAGCAAAAGGATTTAATTTATTTATGACATAAAAGGACAGTAAACAAGCATGCATAACAAGTAATTAACAACATGTACACATCAATCCACATTCCACCGTAATTTGGTTGCTCGCCAGGACAGGATTTTAATTTATAACACCCCGGGGCCCGGCCAAGGCCATATCCTAGTCACTTTCGCTTCATTGGCATTTCGTTGGATCCATGTTTGCATTGTGCTCTTCTAAAATTGGTTGCTTGCAATGACTGAGCGGTCTGTTGGTGAACATGTCTATAGGACTCAACGACTTTGTAAAGTTTAGATAGCGTTGATGATCAAGTTATTATTATTAAACAAGATTTTAAATATCATTGACAGCGCTGTAGCTTTTAAGGTCCGAAAAAATTAAAGATCAGCTATATACTGTGCACTTAAAGCTAGCTATTTAGAACTCTGATTAAAATAAGCAGATAATAGCGTTATAGCTTTTAAGATCCAAAAAAGCTATAGCACAGTTATTGCATAGCTATAACTAGCTATTTAAAATTCAATTATTAAATATTAATAGATTTTTTACCTGAGTTTTGAATTTGTAATCTTCACACAAATAGCATTATATTATTAATTATTTTAGTTTGAGAAATTTGTCTTAACATGTATACTCCAATCTATTTTATTTTGAGAAAAGATTACTTAAAATAACATTTTAACAACATTAAGAATAAAATTTTAAAATATTTAAATAAATTAAAAGTTAATTTATAAGTATGTTATTGGAGATATAGATAGCCTAATAATTAAATTTCATGTAATTTATATAAATAATATTTGGTAATGTATCAAAGGTCGTTAATTCTAATTTTAATCTGTTCAAATTTCAAGTCATTTGAGGTGCGATGGAACGTACTTCAGATCTCTTCATGGTTTATAAAAATGATCTGTGCATAACATAGATAATACTTACAATGTTGAATTTAAAAATTACACTTTATTTTTAAAATTGTCAACTGATATCTATCTTTTATTTTTATCTAGATCGTCAGATCTGAAATAAATGATATTAGAACTTTTCAACAAAACCCGTACAATTAAAAGAGGGACCATGTCCCACAAAAATATCAATCGTTACCACCAAATTAAGCTTCATAACAATTTATTTCAATTTTGCAATCTTATTAGCAAACAAAAAGCTTATATATTTTTCTTTATCATTTGACGCTCCAATTGCTAGACATCTTTATTTCCACCTTGATGAAGATAATGAGCAGTTGTTACTCTCATTTTAATAGACTAAATACTAAGTTTTAGTTCTTGCATAATAGTAAAGAAAAAACAGCTAATGGGAGTTTAAGGCTGCTAAGAGAATTTGTGCACTTAATTTAAACGTTATATTAATTTCAAACAATAAATTCAAACTAATTAGTTTCATTTACTTCATGACCCAAACATGAAACATGTACATGTGTTCCAAGTAAATTTTTTCATTTGTTTCAATTTATTATGTATGGTCATGTTTGGTCTTGGTCGTGGAATAAAGTCAATGAAGATTAAATGACTTACTCTATTTTATTTAACATATTTTACATCTTATTTGATAGTTTAACTCATGACTTAAATTAATCTATCTAAAGAAGTAAGATATTAGAAAATTAGTCTATACTTATGACAGTGGGTTCTACAGATGGAATAAGTGTGAAGTAAGTTAATCCATTTGAATTAACTCACCTCTTATTCCATCTTACTCTTTTTTTTTACTTCTTATTTGGCTACTTAATTGTGAAGTAAGGAGTTTATCCCACCTCTTATTTCACAACCAAACTTAGCATAAAATTCAGAAGATAAGTAGTGCTATTGAAAAATGTAGACATCATGTTTGGGCCTATAAAAACCACTTCTACCTTTTTGTATATAGAAAGGTAAGGCCGTAAGGGTCAAGTCTACTAACTTATATTTTAATGTTTATAAAGGATTTTCATTTGGATTTCAAACGTACGACTTCTTATACATAGAGTGTTATCTTTTATCACTGGACTAAAGTTTGATTCTTAACCACTGTTGCTTTAAGAATCATCTGCGCTGAATTTGAAATTTTAGTGCGGAAACATACCTAAACTCAATCACCCTTAAGCATGACAGTTGGCATCTTTCGAGCCTTTGTTGATTATGTGCTATCCAAAGTCTCGTCGTACTTGTCTAACGAGATAATCAGAGTGATTTATTCATGCCTCTGTTCATTATAACCAAGCCATCCTATTAGGCTGTCTAGTTAATTATTTTTGATTTTCAGCTAAGCCCATCATTAATATACAAATTATATCATAAGTTCTACCTATATATATAAAAGTGTTGGGATTTCGGGTAGGTTATAGTGCAACAATTCGAATCAGTTCAAGATGTTCACTACCCGAAAACCAGAATCCATGTATAAAATTAATCCTAGGATTAAAATAGATTTTACCACTAGACGCGCAGCGGAAACTTCAAGTCTAGCAGTAGCCTTCTTTTCCTTTCCTTCGTGTCTCCTTTCCTTCGTGTTTCCTTTCTTTCGTGTCGGATCCACGCAACAGCCTAGCAGTCACGCCTCTATCAGTATCCACACGAACAGATTCAAAATCAACAGTCAACTGGTATGCTAGTACCAATTTGAAAGCCCCGTCTTTTTCTTTCTTTCTCTTACGTTTTCTGATATGTGCGAAATGGAATTTTCTGGAACCATCGAAACCGAACTGCTGCATGTATATTTATAATGTTTATGCATCCATTCATCACACCATCTGGTTGCACCTTTTAGAAAACGTGATCTGATCTGAGATCAGATCAGATCAGATCAGATTAGATTAAGAATTTGGGCCTAGCCCAATAAGACTTAATATATTAATTCAGCCCATATTATTTGGCCTGTAGAACATTTCTTACAAAAAGGTCTACACTCTATATAACACATTAATGCTTAATATATTCTAAACTACAATGATCTTTTTTAATTGAACATAAAGTTTACAATATACAATATATAATTATTTTTCATATAAGTTCAATATTAAATTAATAATCCAACACATCAAAGTAGCAATTTTAAATAATTTATTTTAGATAAAGATGGTGATCAACTTTTAACGGATAACATTATCTTAATTATTATATGAAACGTTGGTCCTCGTAATTTTCAATCTCGTAATCTTACAAAGAAAATGTTAGAACATAAACACTTATCAAATTGATTGAAGTAAACGGATCATGCAATATCGAGAATATATTAAATATTATTTGTTTTCATTTCATGCAGGGCACATAAAATAGAGAAAATTAATAGATATTATGATGCATAGGTTACGTGAAGTCAAAATAGTTTTGTTAATATTTTCACTCAAATTTAATAAAGTTCATATTTATTGTATTGTGCAAAAGTATACACATATTGTCGTCCTCATGCAACGACTAATAATTTTCTAGTTTTCAAAAAATTATAATTTCTTAAAATGATCATGCTTTGCTGTTTTAAATTATATAAGAAAAATGCATATATGGTTTCTTTTTTCAAGGTTCAAGAAAAATACATGGTTTTATCGAAACAAATTTTGATTTGATTAACAACTTAAAAAGAGTAGGACAATTTTTATGGAGATCAGAGAAAGAAAAGAAAAAGTAGGGAAGTACAGCTCAATCACCAATTTTGTGCAAAAATTGCCACTGTGCAACTGTAATGCTGTGGTGATATCAAATAATACATGTTAATAATTCATATTGTACAAAGGTTCTGCTAAAAATGAAAATTTCTTCCTAGACCCCCCCCCCCCCTTCTCCATCTGTTAGGTTACTATGTAACATAAAAATAAATAAAAGAGGAGCACACTAATAACAGTAAGGCCATGATCCCTTTAATAATCCTTGGAAGATATATAAGTTCCCAACTAACACAATTAATCATATAAAAACAGATCATATTCAATATTGACTCAGATAAAGTTAATTATCAAGTTCAAACTAATAATAAGTTAAAAGGGAATTACATTCCCTTTAATAATTCTTGGAAGATAAGCTCACAGGTGGAGCAAGCTGCATTACCTTACTATTATTTCATGAAAATTTAGCAAGATAAGCTAACAATTAATATAATTTATTTAATACATTTCTATTGAGTCATATAAAATTTATTAATCATCAAAATCTTAATATAGCATAATCCTTCTTGTGTATGTGTTTACTCGATTTAAAGTTATTGATCATGTTAATCATATTTTCTTAAAATATTTGTCTTGTCTTTACGAGCAAATAATATTTTGATTAGATTTCACCATCGTTAATCCTTTTCTATTATTTTTATATCCAAAAGAATTTAGAAAATATAAATAATTTGTATAACTATTAACTAATGAAGATTAATTAATTTTTTTCAAAAATAATTTATAATTATGTTGCAAAATCTAAAAAGCAACCCTAATTAATTATTGGAAAAAAAAAATTAACAATCCATTTGCACAAATTAGGTGGCCCTCTAATAATCACCTTGTCATGATATCCAGCTAGAGCAACAATCTAAAGCCGAATTTTTTATAAATATCCAAAATTAATAATAAATTACGGATTCTAACCGGTTTTGTAATTTTTTTTCAAAAGTATCCAACCCGGTTTGTAGCTAACCGGAAACTAGCTAACCTTTCCGGTACCCCAACAACCGGATCCATTCAAAAAACCCGGTTAGTTGCTAACCGGAAAGAAAGTACCGGTTAATGGTTAACCGAACAATAGACCCGGACCCGGTTATTGATTAACCGAACTTTAAACCTGGACCCGGTTATTGAATAACCGGAAGGAGAGTGGGGGTCGGGCTGGAGCGTGGACACGTGGCGGCTTGGGGGCTCCGCGTGGCTTGGTGTGGAGTTACTGTAGGCGCGTGAATTCGTTTTTATATATGGGTTTGATTGTTTTGGGTGGGTTTGGCTGCGAGGAAGAGAAGCAGAGGCTTCAGACAAGGCAGAGAGGAAAAGAGTTAGAGAAGAGTATCAGGTTTTTTTTTTATTTATTTATTTATTTCGTATTAAAATAGTTTATAGTATTTATTAGATTGTGATGATATTTTTGAAATATTATTTAGATTGTTTGGAAATATTTGAAATATTTATTTGGAAAATTATTAGAATAGTTATTTGGAATATTATTTGGAAATAACGAAAATAATTTTTTAGAACCGTTAATAAGACAAATATACATGTCTGATATGGTAATGCATGCCTTTGTACCGCAAAGTAATATTTGAAATATTGTTCATATTGTTTAGAATTTATAATATTATTTAGATTGAGATTATTAGTTCAATAATAAAAATTTATATTGTTTTCCGAATAATTTAGAAAATTTCAAAACGGTATAGATTATTATCAAAATAATTTTGATAATTTGGAATTGATACAAATTAGTTTAGAAAGTTCCAAAAATGTTTAGAAAATTGTAAAATAGTATATAATAATTTAGAGTAATTTGTAAAATTGAAAAATGGTTCAGATTCCGATGCATGTCTATGTACCATGAAGTGAAATTGAAAAAATATTTAGAGTAATTTGTAAAATTCCAAAATGGTCTACGGTAATTTGTAAAATTCTAAAATTGTGAAAAATGATTTAGAAAGTTTCAAAGTGGTTTAGAATAATTTGTAAAATTCTAAAATGTTAAAAAATAATTTAGGAAGTTCTAAAATAGTGTAGAATAATTTAGAAAATTTTAAGATGGTGCCTGAATAATTTAGAAAGTTTCAAAATAGTTTAGAGTAATTTGTAAAATTCCAAAATGGTCTAGAGTAATTTGTAAAATTCTAAAATTGTGAAAAATAATTTAGAAAGTTTCAAAGTGGTTTAGAATAATTTGTAAAATTCTAAAATGTTAAAAAATAATTTAGGAAGTTCTAAAATAGTGTAGAATAATTTTGAAAATTTTAAGATGGTGCCTGAATAATTTAGAAAGTTCCAAAATAGTTTAGAGTAATTTGTAAAATTCCAAAATGGTCTAGAGTAATTTGTAAAATTCTAAAATTGTGAAAAATAATTTAGAAAGTTTCAAAGTGGTTTAGAATAATTTGTAAAATTCTAAAATGTTAAAAAATAATTTAGGAAGTTCTAAAATAGTGTAGAATAATTTAGAAAATTTTAAGATGGTGCCTGAATAATTTAGAAAGTTCCAAAATAGTTTAGAGTAATTTGTAAAATTCTAAAATGGTTAAAAATAATGTTGAAAACTCCAAAATAGTGTCTGAATAATTAGAAAGTTCAAAAATTGTGAATTTTAATTAAGACAATGTGAAATTGTTGTCCGAATAATTTAGAAAACTGCAAATTGGTTATGAAACGGTTTAGAATGATTTAGGTAATCTAAAATGGTTTAGAAATAATTAGAAACATCCAAAACGGTTTTGATTAGTTTAAATTTTTTGAAAATAATGAATTAACTTTGAATTGATTTTGTAGCATGGCAGACGAAATGAATGATGAAGTAGATATGGCGCGGGGTACTTTTAGTGATTTGTTGTGGATACCGCACAGCAGTCACAGAGTGTGTCAGGCTTCTGAGGAGGTAAGCAATTAGTTATTTATTTTTTTTTGACTTGTTCAGAAATATAGTCTTATTTTTATTTCTAATTTTTATTTTCGGTATTGTAGAAGAAAGAGGTTATAAATGTGAAGCACTACCGTTGTCAGACCGCGTACCACCTTGCATACGCCCCATTCTTGATTCGATTGGGTTTATACCAGATCGCAAACATGCCTCACAAAAAAATTGATGCGGCGCTCATACACGGACTTGTGGAGCGGTGGCGTCCTGAGACACACACCTTTCATCTTCCCTTCGGAGAGATGACAGGTATTAACTTCAAAACTAATTTAAATGAATCTGTTCTTCGTGATAATTTACTGATAATTAAAATGAAGAAATTTATATTTTTTATTTGATAAATTACAGTTACCTTAGAGGACGTAAGCTGTTTGTGGGGTTTGCCCATTACGGGGGTCCCAGTAACGGGGAGTACAGATGGTAGGAATGCAAAAGGCCGGCTCTTTGAGTTGTTAGGAATCAAAGAGCATGAGCAGAGTGGACTTATGAAAAAACGGGGGCCTGAGGGAAATGAAAGAAGCATGGAGTTGATTTTCCTAAAATCTAAGTTCCGTGAACGATTTGATAAGCTACCGGCAGATCGTAATGATCAAACGTTGAAGTGGTAACTATACATATATATTAATTTATTCGTGCTTTGGTCTATCAATAATATACTCACATTGTCTTAAATTTGTCTAGGTACGTCCGTGCATTTATCTTGGACCTGATGTCGTCCAGTTTGTTCCCGGACAGTAGCGGGGACGGCATACCGTTGTGGTATCTCGATCTAATTGTGAATTTGGACGAGCCGGTACCGTACAATTGGGGTGGAGCCGTTCTTGCATATCTGTATCGACATCTATGTGTCGCTACCGAGCCCAATAGAGGATCTATGCATGGTCCGGTGATGCTTTTACAGCACTGGTCATGGACTTGCTTTCCAGTTCTTCGGCCCGAGCCTCAAACTAAAGACTGGGAACCTGTCTGGGGCGCTCCAACGCTTGATACATGCGCATCTTTTGCGTACAAATGGTGTTGTCCACACAAATATGTGTCATCCTCCCACTACAAGACCCAGGGTGCACGTATCCCGCGGGGCCAGTTTCATAGTTTGACGGAGGATCATGTGAATTGGGAGCCGTACGGGAGGGTCTACAGCAAGCTTCCGACAGTGACCCAGCAGGGAAGGGTATGTTTCAATCTATTTATTTATTTAGTTATATGTTACCATATTTACAAATTATAACTCACATTCTTGATAAATTTATCAGCCCTACTACTTGTATCGCGGTCCACTGATATTTTATTGGATCGTTGAGCATACCTATCCGGATCGTTGCATGAGGCAATTTGGACTGTTTCAAGAGATTCCGGTGCCACAACCACTGAATAGGCACACGCATGTTGAGTTGCACAAGTAAGATGGACTCATCGTCATTTTCCTTATTTATGTTAGTTCCCTTTGGTGTTAAGTTGTTATAAAATTATGAACAGGTTGATGTTGGGCTCGAAGAAGAACGAGTCCTGGGCCACAAGACACGTGACATACGTTCAGTTGGCTACTGCATATGAGGCGCAAGTAATTAGAGAAGGTCGCTCGTTTGAGGCAAACGACCTTCCGCGTTATCGCAAGTGGTACCAGAAGAGATGTATGGCATCTGTCTATCTGTTTAGTCAGCACGTGGAAGGAATGGATTGTGTGAATTGGCTCCCCAGAGTAGAGCATGGGCCGAGTGGATACATTCCCAGCGGACCACTTGTCACTCGGACTGTAAATATTATTATTTTCTATCCTCGTTGTTTAAGTTATTTAAAAACTCATAATTGCTGAAATTGCTAAAATTGAAAATGTTTGTGTACAGGCATTGACTGGGATTGGAGAGTTGGCGCACGGCGTCAAGATGTTCTTAACCAAGGGGTGGCGAAGACTTGGTAAAAAACTGATGAGGACAGGCTGGCGTCTCTGCTGTGATACAGGTTTCGGTCCACGTGCCAGGGAAATGATGGATGAGGCGGGGATTCCAGAAAACTGGGAAGCGGTCCCATCGGACGAGCCTACTCCCATTGGGGCGTATCCATATCCAGAACCGCCTAGATTCGAAGGCCCAGATCCTTTTAAGGGTTGGTTATACGATGGCACCGAATGGAGAAAGTACATCCCATCTGAAGCATTTGCACCGGTAAATCCACCACATTCAGTCGCAGCCCCCGGACAGGTAATTTGTAATTTTACTTAAAAAAAATTGTTTGTAAACCACAACTTATCAAACTAAATTCTAATTATAAGTATCTCAGTCTCACGAGACGCAAGCTTGGAATCCGGACAGCCTGGTCCATGACGCTGATCTCGGACAGGTATTTTTTAATGAATTACAATTATTTTTTTAGGAATTGCAATTATTTTTTTAGGAATTAAAGCTGTGTATGAATTACAATTGAATCAGGATCAGGGTGGACACAATCTGTCTTGGGAGGATTATCAGAGGCAGGGAATAGGCACAGGCACCATAGAAGATTTGCTGGATGTGCAGGAGCAGGAGGAACTCGAGATTGCACGACGAGTGTCTATGGAGACTATGCGGCGTGAGCATCCGAGGACTAGTTGGTTATTTGAAGGGCCACCTATAGACACTGGTGACGCAGGGGCATCCACATCCCATTCATGTCCACCTACAGAAACTGGTGACGCAGGGGCATCCACATCCCATTCACGTCCACATGATGATAGTGCAGGTGAGAGAAGTCCAGAAGAACAACTAGGAAGGGGTCGTAGGCGCCGCCGTGCGACCCGGCGCTTCACGTATGCAGATTATCCCGGCCACATGCCCGGACTTTGATCTATTTTCTTGTCGTTTATCTATGTTTGTATAATTCATCTATTTTAGTTGTACTGCCCGTTAGATTTGGAACCAGTTGTTCAGTTTTAATTATTTTCATTTCCTTCTGTCTTTTAATTAGTATTCGAAACCGTTGTCTGTAACTTAACAATTTCATCGAAACCGTCTCCTCTAAACTAAAATAGTTCTTAGCACATACAAATAAAATAGTTCAACTTGCACATACAAATAAAATAGTTCTCAACACGTACAAAAAAAATAGTTCTTAGCACATACAAATAAAATAGTTCAACTTGCACATACAAATAAAATAGTTCTCAACACGTACAAAAAAAATAGTTCTTAGCACATACAAATAAAATAGTTCAACTTGCACATACAAATAAAATTGTTCTCAACACGTACAAATAAAATAGTTCTTAGCACATACAAATAAAATAGTTCAACTTGCACATACAAATAAAATAGTTCTCAACACGTACAAATAAAATAGTTCTTAGCACATACAAATAAAATAGTTCAACTTGCACATACAAATAAAATTGTTCTCAACACGTACAAATAAAATAGTTCTTAGCACATACAAATAAAATAGTTCAACTTGCACAACATAACTTCCAAAAATAAACTAAACTTAGTTCGACAACCTACTTAATAACAATGCTAGCAAGTCTTTTTTATCTGTCCCAGACGACGTGCTAGCCAGACCTTTTTATCTACAAAATCATCATCAGATATTTCAACTCGAAAATATTCTTTTATCTGCACACATCTCGGACAGTCCTTTTTATCTCTTCCAGTGAATTGACAGTTGTTTTTCTTTTCCTCGGTCTTTTCTCGATTGTTACTGTCCATCTTTATCGTCTGCAGATTTAATAATCAGCAATATTAAAATAGTACAAAATAAAATAGTTCAACTTGAACATACAGAATAAAATAGTTCTCAACACATACAAATAAAATAACACACAAGTTAATTTCTACGACGCATCGTGAAATGTTGTCCGAGGGTGCGCCAAACAGTTGTACTTCT